>VXBI01000068.1:719090-739677 GCA_013397375.1 Toxostoma redivivum | reverse complement strand
CGGCTCTCGCAGTCCGACGAGGACGTGATCCGGCTGATCGGGCAGCACCTCCACGGGCTGGGGCTCAAGTAAGTGGCCGCGGTGGGCGAGGGGCAGCGCGGCCGGGGCGGGGGGTGGGCTCCTTCCTTGCTTCCTTCGTTTTGTGCGGCGCCTTGCTTGAGCGGAGGGATCCCCGGGGCCGGGCAGCCCCGCACACACGCCCCGCCGCCATCCCCTCCGTCCGCGGGGTCCCCGTGGAGGATGGGCAGCCTGGAGCGGGGAGGAGGGGAGAGGAAGGTAACCCCGGCGGGGGGGTTGGTGGCCAACACTGCCCCGTCGCAGCCCGGTGGTGTCCAGCGAGGGGAGAGCGGTGCCCGGCTGCCAGGCAAAGGCATTGGGGCAGGCCCGCTCCCGGAAAAATGGAGCCGGAGCTGTGTTTTCCAAGCCTGTGCCCGTGTCTAGCGAAGGGACAGGACAGGAGCTTCCCCTGCCAGGGATGGCAACATGGAAGTCGAGTTGCACACCGATAAGGGTAGATCAATACAAATGTGTTAGTGGGAGAGAAGTTATCTGGTAAACATAATGGAGCCCGCAGCTGGGCGTGGGGGGGACGGCTTTTCGCAGATGAGCTCCAAGATTTGGCTTGTCAGCTCGGAGGAAGTGACACAAAGTAAACTGCCACTTTAACAGGCTGTTCGGTGTCACTCTGGAAACCTTTGGCCCTCTAAATGGTGAAGGCCTCTCTAGATTGGTGCTGGACACGTGTTTTTGCTAATAATCTTGTAAACAAGAAATGAGAATGTTGGCCTTTTCTTAAAATCAGAATAGAGAAAATAATTTCCCAGTAGAATAGGGGAAGTCTTAAGTATTTAATCATAACGCTTTGTGAGTAAAGCTAAAGCTAGCCTGTATGTCATCATTTTGGAAGGAGGGTAGAGAAGACCTGCAAAGTGCTTATGTAGCCACAAAAGAAGTCTTCAAAACACTGCAGAATGGGTCAGCTGTAAAGAACATATTCCATAAAATAAATTGCCTCTGACACAAGAGGCAAGTTAACAGCAGGAGACAACTCGTGACTATTCATAGACGACACCACAGTAAATAAGCTATTTTTAGTATAAAAGGGGGAGGGCTACAGGTTCCTGAGTTTGTTTATTTTTTTTTAAGGAGCCAGTCTTTTAGGAAGTGATGAAGAAGTAAAAATTAGGCCTGTGCCAGATGTTGTAGCTCTCCTTGTTCTATTAGGGGGGAGGTAGGGAGGGGGCAGGGGATGGCAGCCAGTAGCTAACAGCTTTCTAGACTGTATCTTCCTTCATGAAGTTTATCTTCTGTGCAGGGCTGGCTGTTTGTGGTGGCTGGTAAGTCACATACTTTATGGTACTTCAGCAGAGCTTTCAAGCTCCTTGACAACTTGCTTTAGGTAGAGGTAGCTTTTTACATGTCTCAGGCAACTGAGATTGTCTTCTTGAACAAGCATCTGAATCTGGTCATCATATTCTTGTTTTATTAAAGTTACTTTAAAGTATGGTAAACTGTTATCATGGCAGGCGGTGTATTTGTGAGGGTGAAACTGGTCGGGTTTTTTTACACTGTATCTCTCCTGCAGCCAGACTGTTGATCTCCTCATGCAAGAGTCAGGATGTCGTTTAGAACATCCTTCAGCTACCAAATTCCGCAATCATGTCATGGAAGGAGAATGGGATAAGGTAACGTAGGGCTTATAGGACTGTATTAACCACTGTTGAAATTTATAGTATCTATGAGACAATTCAAAATTCATCCTCCTTATATACTTTTTTTTTTCTTATACTGATTTCTGCAGGCTGAGAACGACCTGAATGAACTTAAGGCCTTAGTGCATTCTCCGCATGCAATTGTGGTAAGAGGCACGCTTGAACTCTTTTCAGAGCTGTATAGTTGGACTACTTGTAGTGGTGTAATCTTTCACTATGGAGTTGGTTGTCCATAGTTCTTGTTTTCTCTTTTTTGTTTACTTTAAGATGCTTGCATGCTATCTCAAACGTCGTACTAATCTGAACTTTTTTTATTCTGTTGTAGAATGTGAGATAGGCAGCCCAAAAGGATTGAGGCTAAGATTTGGTGTACTGAATGTTAAAACTCTATTAAGCATACCTAACTGATAAAATATAAATCCTGTCACAGTCCTAAAATAGGTCAGTTTCTGTAGAAACTGCCTATGTTGAATACTAATTTCAACCTTGAAATACTTCTTACAATCCTGTGTTTATATGAGTTAGGTTTTCTTGAGGGAAGAGAAGTTTATAAATAAAATGCACTAATACTGATGTGGAATTGGCATTGTAATAGCACATTATAAGAATATAGAGGCTGCTATAGACCATGAACAATACTGTTGCTTTTCCAGATGGCTTTTAAAGAGAAAATGCATTTGTATTGCTGTTTGTGATTTTTATTTAGAGCTTTTTCTCTTTGGGTGGCTTGTTTTTTTTTTTTAAAAATAAACCTAGAAATAGAAGGTTGGTGGATCCTGTGACTTGACAATTACAATATGTGTTGTTATAATTTCAGTTGCTTTGAGTGAAGTGTTTCTTGTTTTGATTTTTGGATGTCAAGATGAAAAATCACCACTTGGCTCTTCAAGGAGCTTGTTCTCTCGTGTTTAAACGTTTGTTTTAATGAGGTGAAGTTAGAACAGCTATGGTCACTTAGGAAGTAAACAGTATCAAGGCTTTTTAAAGTGTCTGTGACTGTAAACAATGAGGAATCAGCTGATGGCTGCTTAGTTCCACTTCTAGCTGATTCATTTGTTGTCAAGACAATTTCCTGTCTGGTGGGGGAGGGAGAGAAAGAGAGAACAGGAAATGAAGTAGGAAAAACAGATGTTTAGCAAAACATCAGAGGATACTTGTCAGAAGTTTACATTTAGTTCTATTAATTTGGTCAAAGCTTAGCACTTCTTAATTAGACCAGTAGTTCACTTTCTCTTTTGTCAAAGACGTGAAGGAGTTGAGAATATTGCATGCAGCTTTCAATAGTTTGTCTGGCCTGAAAGTATGGAACTGCCATATGGGAATATGAATGGTCATTTGAAACAAATTTTCTCCTGTTTCTGAAGTTACAGAGTTTGTCTGTGGTATTAAAGTGTTTTGCATATCAGTGAGTCAAGAGGTTTAATTGAGTTGTCAACTTTGTACTTTTTGGATAACTCAAATTGAGAAAAAAGAATGTTTCCTTCTGTTCTGAGGGGCTCCGAGAGCATTTCCTAGTACTGATGTCTTAACTGGTTCCATAAAGCTTGGTGCAGTAAAAATACTTGGTTTAGACTGAACTTTACCTGAACCAATATTAACTGTTTTCTTTTTAAAGTTGATCTCCTTTATATAAACTTGATATAATTTAAAGCAGGTAACAGTTTTGAATGTCTTACATGTGTGAGACAGCATTATTTGCAAGGATAAGTTGAGCTTGTGTCTGTTCTGTTGCGTGCACAGAGTCTCCTCTTCCCTCCCTGTCCAGCTTTTGTGCACATGGCTGAGGTTCTGGGTGGGTGTTAGTGCTGTCAGCAGCTGGGAAGCTAGAGAAAGATCATTACAGGTAAGGAGGGATGCTTTATGCTCTGTAGGTATTCCCCATTGCAGTAAAGTCAGAACTAATGAAGCTGATAAATGTCTTGGTCAGGAAAAGTCCAAACAAGGTGCTGCTGTAGGTAACTCTTTAAAAATAGAAAATTGGATATTGAGTTTCCTGACTTGTGACTCACACTGTGTGACTAGTTGTTTTAAAAATGTGTGCATACAAGAAGAATGGGTACCTAAAAATTTAGATGACACAGGGTATTTAACTAAGTAGGGTGTGTGTTCTGTGGTTTGTTTCTGGTTTGTGGTTTGGGTGGGTTTGTTGTATTTTTTTTTCTTATAGTTAATATGACCTGGACAAAATAACCTGGATACATTGTTGCTTTTGAAATGTCTGGTCAGTGAGGGAAATGCATATGTATTTTTAAAATCCTACTTATGTTTAGTTTCCTGATTTCTTCAAAGTGCTTTAAAGTCTACAGGTGAAAACACTAAATATGAAATGGCTGATGTCAATTTTTAAAGATTTGATGCAGGGTGTTGATATGGGGGGAGGAGGGTGTGGCAGCACATGGGACAGTTTGCTGTTTCTATTTGTGTCAACACAATTGAGTGCTGTACAGTATGTGATTAGGCATGTTTACTTTTCCAGCATATAAGATACAGCTGTCTTAGAAAATCTGTAGGAAAACTTTATAATTTAATCAAGCATGATGTTTTTCCTTGAGTAACAGTTGGAAAACACCGACTTCAAGCCACCCTGAGGTTTTGCTTACTTTGGGGCTACTCAAGCATGTGATGGTATCTGCCTTGGGTACTTAGTTGCATCTAGGAAGAAACTTGGAGGTTATTCCTCTACAGTCACCTAGAAAATACCTTCAGATTTTTCTCTTTACTTATTCCAGAGTTATACAGCCTGCAGCAGGCAATACAATCTAAAAAGTGAGTTAAATATTATCATTTGAGTGAAGTGCTCCACCTGCCTGCATGGTGTCCCTCTTGCTACCAGCATTAAGGGCAGTTCCCTACTGGAGTTAATTACTCCCTGTGTGGAAGGACTTGGTATGGTTGAAGCCTCATTAAATTCCTTGCTGAATTTTGTAGAGCAGAATGTTTTCTGCCCTTTACCTATCAGGGCATGTAAGTTTTGGATTGTTTTTAAGTGCTTTCATCAGTGTTTTACAAAACTATCGTAGTAAAAGACTACAGGATAAAGAAAACTGAGGTCTTAGTCCTGCAGGCTGTAAGTAGATAGCTACTGTGTTGAGTTTGTTTTGAAACATCTGCTGATAATTTCACCATGTATTTTAGTTACCTATTTAATTTCAAAGAGCAGTTGTTTCAGCAATGTTTACTTATTTTGGACTCCTAGTACATTAATAAAACTGTTGTGGAGCTTGTTAAGATATGCAGGTTGAAAATAACAGCAAAATCTAGATCTAAACTTAGGTTATTTTGCATTTTGCTCATTAACTTCTAAAGATTCACAGCTGGTTACAGTTACTGATCAGAACAGCCCAATTTCTTGCCTGTAGCAGTATGTTTGTCCTGTTCCTTTCACAGTTTTGTTTGCTGAGGTTTTCACCTTTGGTTATGTGGTGGTGATGGTGGGTTATGGTACATGCCAGACTTCCTAGAATTTAGGATTCTGGAAGGGGCTTTCCTAACACTTAGGACAAGGAAGGATTCATGTTAGAAATCTAAGGCTGTAGTTTGAAGAAAAGAAAATGCTAATAGTGCATACATTGAAACAAACAAACAAAACCCCATAAATCTGTTAACTCTTCGTTTTGCCCTAGGGTAATCCGAGTTCAATTTACACTTAAATAATAGCTTGTAGAAACAACAAAGTAATGCACTTTATCCTCATCCTTTCTGTAGAGGTGAAAGACAGGATGAGGTAGTAATAACTGAACAAAACCAGCCAGACTGCAGTGCTGACACTTGGATTGGACTTTTCCAAGGGTCCTTCAATGTGAGGAATCTTGGCTATAAGCTAAGTAATGGTGGTGTCTGAATTTTAACTTGTTCAGCAGTAATGAGTGTAATAATGTTGAATTTCCTTTGCAAACACTGAGATGATAACAAATCCCAGGCACTTGTGTTACTTCAGTATGGTTTCTATTATGATAATTTTGATTTCTCTTCTTTGTAAGGCAGCTAAAAAATATGAAGAAAGAAAAAGCTGCTTAATCAGTGGAGTTTGTGCTTTTGCTTTACAGTTGTCAATATTATAAACAGTTCTTTTTACTTCTAGAAGAGGTTGTTTGGGCTGTAGAAGCGATGATGTACCCAAAATGGTCTTGGATTTTGTAGAAGGTGGTGTTGGAAGAAATTAGAAGTACTTTTAGGATGGCATAGAGGAGTTGAGAGAAATCTATTTGTCAGCAAAGTCACTAATTGCACAAAAATGGGACGTAGGAGATAGTGTGTCTCAATGTTAAGAAATGACCTGCAGTGTGATGTTACTGGAGTGTGACTCTTGCCTTAAGGAAGTTCATGCCATTGTTTGAGTATGCTGTAGGGCAAGTTTTGGAGCAGTTATCAAAATAGCTTAGAAATTAAATTTAACTTCCCCATCAAGTCTTTAGTCCCTTCCCTCTGCTATCGATAAGTTACTATTTCAAGGTGCTTATCTCTTATTCTAATTCTCCATTATGGGAACACTAGATTGCTGCATGAAATGTATGATACTTGGATTTTCTGGAGGCCTTCATATTCCTGATATGTCTAAGTCACACATGGCACTGATGACCTCTTTTTATAAACCATAGTTTTTAGCCTAGAACTGAAATTACACCTCTTTGACAACAGCATTCTGAGTGGTAGTATTCCTGTAATGCTTTCATGTAATTGCTGGGACTGTTGTTATAAAACCCATGTTATAGGGTTTTTCTGCTCTCTTTAATATTTCCTCTAACAAAATGAATTTAATGTGCCAAGTCCTGGAAGTAAGGAGGGAGAAAAGGTAGGTTATCACCTTTAATGGAAATATGATATAAATTGAATAAATATTATATGCAGTGAATGGAGAAGGAAGATAGGAAGGGATTACAGTTTTTATTACAAACTGGAAATATCAGGCTGTTTTTTATCTGGTGGTGATCATCAGTGTGAGGTGACCAAGAGCAGTGAAATATAGTGTGTTTCTGCTACCTGGGCATCTCCATGAATCCTGGAGAGCATGTGCACAGCTAGTGGAGGAAGTTCTTATCCCTCCTGCTGCTGATATATAAGCAAACAGTGTGGGGTCTGCTGGCCTGCTGCATGGAGCCAACCACCGGGCTTGTAAATAATTGGGATATCTTTCATTTGGTTTTTCACATGTCAGAACATCGAAAAAAGTTGTCTCACCTGGAAGAACTGTACAGTAATGATCTAGTAATTCCAAATTCAAATAAACTGAAGAGCTGGATTGGGAGTGCAATACAGGTTTAGAGCACACTGCAGACAAGTTTGAACATAAATCATCTTTACTGTGCCATGTCTTACGCTTCCCAAAGCTCTGTGGTAAGTTAATGGCACTGTATGTGGAAAGTTCATTCTTTTGAAGAAGTGAGTGGCTCGGGAAATGAAATTGCTTTATATTTTAACTTTGGATTTAACTTTGGATCTAGTGAGCCTTAAACTTTCATGTGAGCTTTAATAGGACAGGAACATCTTAAACTTCCCGATTATCCCTCTACTTAGGAGGCTGGCAGTGTGTTTGAAACTAAGTAAACATTGACCAAATATGAGCATGAAAATAGTGAGGTGCCTGAGTTGTGATGAAAGCAAAGGAAACTGGTGATTGAACTGGTGGTATATTCATTAGAAAAGCAAATGTATTTTGCTATGCTTTATCTCCAGTCTATGTCTCACCAGCTTGTCTAAGCATGTATATTTTCCTCATTTTCCTCTTCCACCTGGTGAGTTTTGTGGACTAAACCTGTCATTTCTGTCTGATAACTGGGAGCAGTAAAGAATGTGTACAAACACAAGATACTTGGTTTCATCCAGAAGCAACCAGTGTGTTTCTACTAAAATTAGTATTACAAGTTTCTAGGCCTTCAGGTTTGTTTATTTTTTAATATAGTAACTTAATGCCTAATTTACTTTTTAACCGAAGATAATTGTTGTTAGAATAGCAGACTTGATTATTTTTTTAAAGAAAACAACCAAAATTTGTAGAAGTTAAAGGAACACTGCGAAGTAACAGCACTTAATTCGGAGTGTTGAAGTAACTCCTAGATACAGGAAGCTATTATTTTCTGTAATCCTGAAAACAGCCCCCAAGGAAAACAAGTTAACATGGAACTACAAAAAAAAAACCCCAAACTCAGGCAGTGTCAGTTTGTTACTGTTATGTTATGCAGCCACACAAACAACCCCTGTCAACACCTATGTAAGCAGTATGAGAACTTGTTGAGTTGTCCTGTTGTGTTCTGTGCTGTCTTGCACAGAATATGTGAACAGCTGATTCGGGGCCCTTTTCTTGATAGAATATTTCACTGGAAAGCCTGTCTAATGCAGGGTTTGAAGGATGATGACTAAAGAGAGCAGGTGAAAATGGGACCAGTTGCAATGGAGATGTGAGGAAAGAGATAGGAACGTACTTGGAGCCCATCAGGGAGGAAATTCATGGATAGCTTAATTGCTGCAATGTTGTTGAAAAGCCAACAAAAGAAATTGAGTAATGAAACATTACTTAGAGCTGTGTTTCTGAAGGGCATAGTAGAATGGTTTCTACTGTTCTGTTTAGGCTCAAACGTTTTCTGAAACTTCAGTCAACCTTTTTCCCCTGACTGCTGCTTTCTGTCATGTCAGAGGATGAAGTTTTTGCTGCTGCAGCAGAAGTACCTGGAATACCTGGAGGATGGCAAGGTCCTGGAGGCACTTCAGGTTCTACGCTGTGAACTGACGCCTCTGAAATATAATACAGAACGCATTCATGTCCTCAGTGGGTAAGTGTTTGGACTTTGGGAGCTCTTGCAGAGAAGTTTTTTAAGGAATTCTGTAGCTTTTGATAGCTGATGTTGTGAAGACTCAAGCTGTATTAAAGCTACTATCCTGGTGAATGATAAGCTGTACTGAGATGTGATAAAATGCTGTTTATTAGACAATATTTTGAGTCAGATGCTTGAAAATAACCTGATGGTGATTTACTTTAATACTACAAGAACCCAAATTAATACATAGGTATGGTCACCTGTTCTTGAGAATTATTAGCCAGTTACCTTATAATTTAATAAAATGGGTATAATCTGGTTTGTTCTTAGATGAAAATAAGACACTTCTACCCTCCTAAAGTTGCATGTGTTTTGTTTTCTTTTTGTATGGACAATTTGCAGACATTTGTTTAGAAGATGTGCATTTGTGTGAAATAGTTCCCTGCCTTTTTCCCTGTTGGTCTCAAGCTTAAGTTACCTGTTCCCACTTCATTAAAAATGTTATCATCTGTGTCATGCTTAAAAATGAAAAGAACTATTCCAAAAAGACTTGGTCTGTTGGTGTATGTGCACTTTTGAAACAGGTACCTGATGTGTAGCCATGCAGAAGACTTGCGTGCAAAAGCAGAGTGGGAAGGGAAAGGAACGACTTCCAGATCTAAACTTTTGGACAAACTCCAGAGTAAGATGTTCTAGTGTTTAGAATTTCTTCTCACCTCTGTTAAATCCAGTATAACTTGCACATTCCAGGGAACTGGCTGCATTTGCTGGTTGGTTGTTTTTTCATATTTCTTGTTTCATGGGGATACCTTTAGATGCCTTTACCCTTTGGTCTTCTGTACCTAACCTTTTGCTGTCTCTGATGAACTGTTACTTCTTAGCTCTGCTGCATGCAATAGTGATACAACCTGGTGATTAAATGTGTGGTTTAGGGAGGGGGGTGTGTGTGTGTGTGTGTTACAAATCCAGCCACAGGGAATGGTGGAAACCAAGTGTGGCCTATAACCAGTAGGTGATACTGGTACTGATTGATAGTGGTCTCATACTTTGCTCTGAATTATGGTTTCTCCTCTTGTGGCTGTTGTAATCATCTGTACTGGAGTTATGAAACCCATGGTATTCTTTATTTTCATAGTGCTGATAAGAGAATTCCTTAAAGGAATTTAAAGCTGATGGTGTTGTTACACAACATTATAGATTTTGTTAAATACTGAGTTTTGAGTTAGCTTGTGGAAAGGGTGGTTGTTGGCCAGGACAACGTACTCTGTAACAGTAAATACCTTGCATACAGCTCTGCTTTCCAGAAGGTCATGCTTCTAATTCCAAGTGTATAGCTGTAAATTCAACAAGCTGTGTGCTGTTATTTACTAAGGTCTCTTCCAAAACCACTCAAATCAAAGTATGCTCTTACTTGATGCTTGCTTTTGATAAGTCTTTTTTTCTTCAATTGTTTTTTTTTTTCTTCCTTACTCCTCTGAAGCCTACCTACCACCATCAGTGATGCTTCCTCCGAGGCGTTTACAGAACCTGCTCCGCCAGGCTGTGGAACTCCAACGGGACCGGTGCCTATATCACAACACCAAACTAGACAGCAATCTAGATTCTGTCTCGCTGCTAATAGATCACGTTTGTAGTAGGTAAGAAACCTCCCTGACTTCTGAGATGGGCAGTCTTTCCTTGGTCTTTTAAAATAATCTGATTGTTAGCAGAAATGTGAAAACTGTTCTGAGCTGGTTTAACAGGATTTTACTGGGAAAAAACAGTTTTTGCTAAACAAGCAATGGAGGTGGGGAGTAAAGAAGGTGTGTAGAGATTTTTGGTGTCTGGATATGGGGTAATGGGATCAAACTGAAGCTTAAAAATTTTAGTCAGATTGGTGTAGAAAGAAGATACTGCTATCCTAATCCCCTGCTGTTTGTTTCTGGTCATTTTGGACAACCAGTCTGTTTATTCATCACGGGATTGCCGTGATTTTTTCACTGGAGAATCAGTGGTGTGTTGCTTATCCAGACTCTGTCTTCAAGGTTGCTGGAATGCAGAGAGCCTGCTGAAGCATGCTTCCATGAACTCAACTTTCTCCTGTAACTTTTAAGAGTAGACACAGGTGCTATTAGACACAAAGGTTAAAATAGAGGAGAAATGTGCAGTGGACTTTTGAGTTACGTAATATACAACATGAATACTGTAAAGAACTATTTTCTCAGATTTGTAAGGTGGTAAGAATTGAGTGTCTCATGCCTTTGTATTGGCTCTTTAGGCTGTCTGGATAACTATTTTTTTGGTGACAAAATGGAGGCTGCTTCTGAACCTTCAAAATTGAATACTCTTACATAGACATGAAACACGAAGATGTTTGTTTTTAATAGGCTGACTTGAGCAATTTTTCCTCATCTAGCAAAACTTGTCTAAGGACCTTAAAACTCAGTGTAGCTTTTGTGGAAAACTGCTGTGCTGTGCATGGTGGATTAAGGGAGTAAGGGCTAGAACGTAACGGCTGTATGGGGTATCCTTATATATTTGTCAGTATATCCTTATATATTTGTCCTTATATATGTAAAAAGGTAACACTTGGGCTTACAGGGAATTGTTTTCAGTTAAGGTTAGCTCATCTAAGGAAGTTAATTAAGAATTGATAAACTTGCTTATAGAAATTTTCTGTACTCAGCTGCTTTGACTTGCATTCTTGGGTTACTTGGAATCAGTTTTTAAAGATGCAGACTTCCATAGTACTTCGCTGTAGCCATCTAAAGGTTGAAAATTACTGTCTTTGGCACTTTATGTATTCAAGTAGCCTTTTAGCTTACAGTTTTAATGCATTGCATTGTTTCAGCAGCTCTGTGTGTGTGTGTGCAGACACTTGAATGTTGCCATTTTAAGAGCTGTTGGAAATGATCATATACTGGTATTGTGGCTTCCCTCATTCAGATGTCAGTCTTAAAATCAGACTGCCTAGAAGAGATTTAACCTTTAAGCAAGTCCATGAGTAGTGCTGGATGTTGTGCAACAAGTTTGATATTATTAATCAAATCTCAAGGAGCATTCAGGATCACTGTGAAGAGCTTGATTTATTGAAGCCAGGCTACAGAGAGCCAGAAAGAAAAGATATTACATGCAGCAAACCTGGGTTTGAATTTTCCACATCTGAGTCTATTTGCTGACATAAAAGTTCAGCCATAGTTTAGGGTTTTGGTTTGTTGGTTCCTTTTTTTCCACTAAAGCAGTATTTCCTAAACTTGCATATTTGCTGTGTATATACATATATAGATACTCATGGCTACTGTAATTTAAAAAGCCCCAACAAAAAATGTACCCAAAAATCCACTTGGAAAGAAAGGCTTCCATTCTGTCCTTATCCTATTGTAGCTGCCTGTTGCAGGGGTCTGAGTGCACTTTGTGGTGTGCTGCCATGCTTGGGCATAGTGAGGTGAGTTAGACAGTGGAAGCCAAATTTAAGGAAGATGAGAGAAGTAACAGTAGTCTAATAGCTTAGACAATTCAACTCCTGTGCTATTTAATTGATGGAACACTGGTAAGTTTCCCCTTTTTAGTTGGAACTAGTCCCTTTTGGACTTAACGGCAATATCTTAGGTAAGCGTGCTTGAATTGCACTAACAGGCAAAATGTTTAAGTAAAAACTTACCTGATAAGAGCAGGAGATGTGAGTGAAGCACTACTGGGGGTGAAGGTGAAGGATTTAATTTTATTGTGCCAGAGAATTGATGCTCTTGGGGATGATGATTTCTGGTTCTGAGAGCCTTTGGCCTAGTTGGGTGTGTTGGGTTTTTTTTGTTCATTTGCTTTTTTGGTTTTCTTTGTTGAGGAATAAATCTCTCATTGTAGGTACAGGAAATAGAGGTAGCTATTGAGTGTTTTATTCTATAATTTTGAACTTTTTAAATAAAACAACAGGAAACTTTATTAGATGCTTTATCTCAGTAAATGAATGACATAATTCAGGTGTTTTGTGCTGAACAGAACAACTTGTAATGAAACACTTCAAAAAAGATGAAGAAAAGCCTTTGAGCTTCAGTAATATCTAATTACCAAAACTAGAAGCTGTTAAGACAACTGGTTCTGGTTTCTTGTTTCAAGACTGCTGCTATTTCCTTCCACAGCCAGGTTATTTAATGTGGTTTTGCTATCTGTGAAGTCAAACTTGATGAGTTCTGTTTCACTAGTAAAGTGAAAGGGACTTTTTGTAGGAATATTCTGATCCAGCTGAATTGTGAGCAGCATAATTCAGTGTTGGGATGTGTCTGCAGCAGTACTGTGTGTCACCCTTTTTAGGTACCTAAAGGTATCTTACTATGAAAACTGTCTGTTCCAGCATCATCCCACTTAATTTTCGTGTCTACAAAACCTCGGCTGCTTTTCTTAAGCTTTAAGCTTTTTTATTGTTCCATAGAGTACTACTTTGAAATGAAATGTGCTGAAAAGACTTTCCTGGGACACAGCATGCCCCCTGTACTTTGTGTGAATTATGGATACAGCCTCACCTCCTAGGGCAAGTTGCTGCTCTGAGCAAAAACATTAATTTATAACATTATGGCTAAATAATAATGAAACACTGCTCCTGTAGGTGCACATCTGTGTGCATATTTTATCCCCCTCTACCGTAAGACAGAAAATGAGACTTCAGTCTCGTTCAGAAAATGGTTCTTCAGTGTGCTGCTTGATAGTCTTTAAGCACAGACTAGGAAGCCTCTTTTAATAAAAAAACATGGACTGTGAGGGTACAGAACACTATGTGAAGCAGAACTTTTTCTAGCTTCAAGGAAGAAGTAGTTTTTCAGGTGTCTTGTCAGCCTGGCTGCCACCAAACTGTATTTGTAAACGTGAACATGAAGGAAGTAAGTTTTCTGCTTAAATTAATGGGTGGGTTGTTGGACTTTTTTCATTTTTATTTCCTTTGGTGGGTGGGTTGTGATGTGTTTTTGTTGGTTTTGGGGATTTTTTAAAGCCAGTTTATCTCCAGTGATAAATACAACTGTCCATTCAAGGGCACTGTCATTTTCTGAGTACCACTCTGTCCCATCAGAGTGGTGTTGGCCTGTTGCACTGAGTGCTGTAAAAACTCAGCCCACAACTAAACCACTTCAGGATCTCTGCAGCTGAAGAAAAAGTGTCTGTGGTTAGAGACTGTCTTTTAGTGCATCTGAACAATGAACTTTTACTTCTTGCAGTATTATTTCGAAATGAAGACATTTGCTGTAAAAGCCTACATTTATTTTGTCTTGCTCTCAAATAAGAATTTCAGAGCTTTGTAGGCAAGATTTAAATCAAATAAAACTTGTCTCCAGTTCTCACCCAACTTAATAATTTGACTATTAGCTTTTTTTTTTGGTGTGTAGCTGGAGTATTAAATATTGGCCCTGGAGGAATGTTTGAATCTTCTTCAGTAGTTTAGCATGTAATACTTTGTTTGATAAACACAGCATTTTGCAAAATAGTTTAGATTTTGTGAGGTAGAACTGTTCAAGTTGAAAGCTCAATGGTATCTTGCTAGTTATACTTAGATCTTGTATGTGGTACATACTATGTGGTGCAAAAGTAAAAATGACAAAACAAAGGCAAAGAAACATCTAATTTATTGCAAGGTCACATTCAGGAAAAGGAACTTTTATGAAAGAATCATTTCTTAGCAAGATATAGCTAAGTGAGTTAGATACCTACCAGAAACCTCATGAGTAAAAATATTTCACCTGTGGTTCAAAGAGACCTATACTATAGTATTTTCTATACAGAAAATTATATAGTAATAAACTGTTACACTCCTGATGATGTCAGTTTAATTCCAAGTTACATGAAAGCATAACAAATTACGTGAGTGAAATAAGAGCAGTTCTGTGTTCTTATGGTTAATTATGATGACTTGTATCTTGTTGCCAGATAAGACACTTTGTTCTGTACTTACTTGAAACAGCTGTTAATAGTGGGGTATTCTAAGTTGTCTGGTCTTGCGTTTAAATAAGGTTTTTGTTTGACTTTTTTTAAAATAGCTTGACTTAAAACATCTTACTGCTTTCTTATTAATCTGTGAATGTATCACTTTGTTTTCCCAGGAAACAGTTTCCATGCTATACCCAACAGATCCTAACGGAGCACTGTAATGAAGTGTGGTTCTGTAAATTCTCCAACGATGGCACTAAATTAGCAACAGGATCTAAGGACACAACTGTTATTATATGGCAGGTTGATCCAGTAAGTGTGAAAATGTATACTTGTCTTTCCCTTTCCCCTCAGCTTTCTCCTGCTAGGATGGTGTGATTCTTGTAGGACAGGCTGACATGGACTGTAGCCCTGTTACATCCCATTCCCTGGGATGTAAGTGTCTTGTAAGTCTTGTAGCTGTAGGATATTTCATACATCTTTCCTACACATATCTGTTGGTATATAAATGAAGGGGTTGATTGATGAATCTAATCCTTTTTGACTTGTAGAAGTAATTATGAAAGTATGTCCATGTACTTCATAATAACTGGAGGTTGGGAATAAACTTTAACATATACTCATGGCATTTGAAGTTGCTAAAGCTTGTGAAACACTATGAGAAATAAGATCCTTACGATTTTTTAACCACACAGCTGCAGGCTGGTACGTGAGGTGGAAAATGAAAGGTTTCTGCACTTCTGTACTGGTGTTTGGTAGGATTTGAAAGCTGTGTTCCTTTTCTTTCACTTCAGGTTAGGAGTCCTTTTTTGCTATTAAAATGATGGGAGGACTTTAAAGCTCTGTTCTATCTGCATAATTCTTATGTAGCCCCAGAACTAACAGCAGGCACCATGGCTTTTTCAGGCATAAGACTGCTGTGGTTTGTGTCTTACCGGGGCCAGTGTGCTCTGGGCCAAGAGCTGCATAGCAGCAAAACTGACTTCTGTTGTTTAATTTGGAAATTGTCTGTATTTTGTTTGTTGGTTTTGTTTTTGGTTCTTTTTTTAACAGTAATTTAGATGAATTAAGGATCAAAAGTTTTTTGCTGTTAACTTGTCACTTGACTGCAGATACACATCTTCCTTCTATATTGATGGCTTTTAATACCAAACATCTTGATTAGCACATCTTGAAGTGAATTGTTATCTAATAGCTGCTTAGTAAAACCACATAAATATTTTGTGAGTGTTTAGACTAAGCCTTTTGACCAAGTGTTGCTAAAGAATAAAAAATCTCTAAAAATAATTAGGGGGAAAGTGGTTTTGTAGAGTTTTATTGGTTTGTCTCTTTTTTTTTGAGTGCTTTAAAAAGATTTAAGCCCTTTCAAGCAGGTAGATACTTAAATAGCATTAGACCACATCAAGTGGTTCATTTTCATATTTGCCAGAACATGCTTCTCACATTTCCTGTAGCAGTTGACAATGTCTTTTGACGTTTAATCTGTTTTTCAAGGCTTTAGATATACAGAATTATTCTAATCTGTTTGCATAAACTACATGGAAACAAATGTCCAGCAATGTCTGGGCAAGTGGTGAGGGGCCCTGTTTTAAATCAACAGTGTTTGATTTTTCTACA
This sequence comes from Toxostoma redivivum, assembly GCA_013397375.1. NCBI lineage: Eukaryota > Metazoa > Chordata > Aves > Passeriformes > Mimidae > Toxostoma > Toxostoma redivivum. Next base: position 723,707 of record VXBI01000068.1, on the reverse strand, counting down.
CACACTTCACATGTGTGAGAATCCTTCACTTCTCCCTCTCTTTCTTCATCACCCCCCTTGAAGTGTAAGGACACTGCTGCAATGTGTTGTCTTAATTTCATACCTTGAGTTTTTTTTTTTTTAAGACCCAGCCACATGTCTAGACTGTCTTAACCTATGCTTCTGTTGTCATTTTTGTGTGCTAATTTCAGAGTTCTACCACAGACTCAGCAGCATTAAATAGTGTCTTGAGTTGACTAGGTTTGTGTGGGATGCATTATTTGACTGTCAGGAAGTGTGACAGAATCTCTGTGGAGCACAAAGGATGAGCACACTGTGCATCACCTTGTCTAACACGCATCTTCTTTGTTAAGAGTTCTTCTTTAACTGGCTCCTTACAAAAATCTCTTCTGCATTTTCTAAAAATGGTTGACAGGTTTTTGGGTTTTCAGCCAAGGAGTTCAGCTACTGCAGACTTGAGTTGATGCCTGAATAGTTGCTTGTCATACTCAACAAAAATTTGGGAAGCTGTATGTAAGGGATAGAAGTGCTGAGATTTCTTTTGGTGGTGGGTGGGAGGCAGGTTGACTACATTTGGGGATGTTTGCCTGAAATACCAGTGACTGCTGTTTTAGAGCCTGGTATAGCAGCTTTATGGTATTTGGAGGGAAGTATGAGAGCAGTATGGAAGATAGTAACAGCCACACAGTGCTATCATTAGAAGAGGAATATCTTACATATCTTATTTCTCATGAGTTTCAAATATGCTGAAGTGACAGGCTACTTTAATCTTGTTGTATAAAGAAATGTATCTGTTCCAGACAAGCTCCAGGATGTGAGATGATGTCAGACATGACTCAGTTGCCTTGAAAATCACTTTAGCTATAGACACAAGAATGTCTAATGCAGTCCAGGAATAATGATTAGAATGGAAAAGGGATTTTGAGGAGGTCCATTCATTTGCCCCTCTTTCTCTGCACTATGAAGATTATTCTTAGCTCACTTTCTTTTGAGGAATTTACTTTTCCTAGCCAGCAGAACCCCCAGTGCTGCAGGCTAGCTGCGAGTCACCAAATCCCTTGCAGCTGATCCCAGGAAACAATCCTTCATGTGACTCTTCCTCTGGTCTTTCTCTTTGGAATCAAGAAGTGCTCTGTTGATTAATACTGAAAAAAAATAAAAAGAGAGAGAAGGGACAATTAAAGAAATCAAGCTAGATTTTCAAACTAGTCACCCTTTTTGAAAAGATGTTGGAGATACAGGCATCTGCCATGCATGGAAAAAATGGGGGTGGGTGGGTAGAGGGAGGACAATTTGATTGCCCTTTCCAAGAGGCTTCAAAATAATTATTTTCAGCATTTTAACAAGCTCTGTTCTACTTGTGTATATGGATGCTGTTACCAAGAATCAGTGCTAATACTGTACTGAAGCATGTTTCTGTATTTAGGAAGCCAGTGTGTGGTTGTTTCACAGTATCTAGCTGTACTATTTATTTTTACAAGTTTCCTGAAAGGTTAAGTTCCTCTGACAAGGCAGCAGTAAAACAGTTGTAATATAGAGATGATACAAGATGCTGCATGTGCCAAGTATGCTTCATTCACTAAATCTGGCAGAAAACAGCTTGCTGTAGGCAACACTTCTGAAATACCTCTCAAGGAAGTTTTTAAAAATATTTTTCTGTAAATCTCCTTCCTTGAGCAGCATGCACAAGATACATGCAAGTTTATAAAAATACTGGCACTACAAGGTTTTTCTTTGTTAGTAGCTATGAAGGTTTTGGTTCTCTATTTAACAGGTTTCCAACACATCTTTACTTTTAAGAATGTAACTGAATTCTGTAAAATACAGATAGTGCTTTTGTATTCCAGTAGATGTAGGAAGACTTGACACTACAGAAGTCTTCTGTACTAAGGCAAGTGTAATGTAATGTAAAACTTTGTACACAGTGGTATTTCTTGAGTTTTATGTTCAGAATCACAGAAGATTAGAACAAAAATACCTATGAGTGTTCTTGTTTTGAAGGTTGAACGTTAGGAGCTTTCATTTTCTGGCCCTGTAAACTAGCAAACCTGTCATGCTGTAGATGGTTGCTATGAAAATGTGACATGTGGTGGGAGTTCATTTGCATTGTCTCAAGAGCACCTCTCTTGTTGCAGGACACTCACCAGCTAAAACTACTTAAGACGTTAGAAGGTCACGCGTACGGGGTCTCCTACATTGCCTGGAGTCCAGATGACAACTACCTTGTTGCCTGTGGCCCAGATGATTGTTCTGAGCTTTGGCTCTGGAATGTACAAGTAAGTGGTGGCTAAGAGTGAAAAAGAAAACCTTGTGGTCAGCCTGCTGCTTCTGTTTCAATATCTAAATACTGCAGGCGTGAAAGAAGTAACTGCTGCAAACTCGTGCCAAGGTGGGAATGTAAAGAAGAGATGCTGATCTCACTGTCCTCCTCTCAGTTTGAAAAAATAATTATGGCAGCCTGCAAATGCTCTTTGCACTTTGGATGGAACTGAAATTGGAGTTAAAGTCTAAGTGTCTGGGATTGTGCAGCAATTCTGGTGTGTGTGCTTGCTATAATTTCTGGGAAGGGATGGCATAAATGCATAGGATGTCAGAGAGCTCCTGAAGAGAAGGACAGCAAATGAATCAAGAGAAGCAGAGGGCGTTACCATTGAAAGGAATTGCTCATTGATGATTTTAACAAGTAGCAAAAGTAAAAGATGCGAACTGTTTTATTTCATGTAACCCTCCCAGTCACGTCAGTGAAAGAAGCTTCAATTTATGATTTCAGAACTTCATCTTTCTGTCAGGCACTTGGGCATTTTGCCATTTCCTCCATGAATTTGAAAATCACTTTCTGCTGTTGAATTTTATGGGCACTTGAGTTGATATAAAAGCTTCCCTTGCCTCGGTTGAGAGCTGTATAAACTTCCTTGTGCTGTCTTGGACTCTGAACTAATTTAGTTTCCTAAAACAAAAACACTCCCTTTCTTCACCCTTGGAACACTTTTCTTCTGTTTAATTGACTAAATTGGCTCAGTGAAGAGCACTAGTGACAATGCCACTCATTGGTGTTCTGTCTTGTGAAACGGTGGCTTTGTACGCTAGGCATGAAAGCTAAAATTTGGCATGGAGAACTTCAGCTCAAGGAGGAAAACATTCTAACTACTGTTATATTCCTAACTTCTTACTAAAATGTATTTTGTCACCTCTTTTCTTCTAATCTCTACCTGCCTCCTTTCTTACAGTGTTTTGGGTATTTTTTCATTTAATAGTGCTTGTCACTGTCTCGGCTTGTTCATGTAATTTCTTTTCATTCCACTCAAAATCTTTTAATTGTCTAACACAACAACTATTCCATCTCTCTTGATTTGAGAGACAAAGAAATTGTCCCAAATCAAGTCCAGATTTGCTGGATATGCTAAAGTAGTTCTGCCTTTTCATTGCATTATTCGTAAATATGTATTGCTTTTTAATAAACCTGTTGAAATATATACACTCCCAAACACTATTCATGCCAGATAAAATTACCAGTGCCTTTTTGGGAAAGGGTTCTGGTATAAGGCCCTGCTGCCTTTGTTTATTTTTCAGACTGGGGAGCTGAGGACAAAGATGAGCCAGTCTCATGAAGACAGTTTAACAAGCGTGGCCTGGAATCCTGATGGGAAGCGTTTTGTAACGGGAGGGCAGCGTGGACAGTTCTACCAGTGTGTAAGTTCTCTCCATCTGTCCCTTTGAAAGCAAAGCAAGAAATTAAAGTTTGTTCGATGCATTTTAGGTTTTGTGTGTGTGTGTGTACACTAAAGCTTCTGATCCTTTGTAATTCAAAGAAGCAATACATTAATGCAAGTATTTCAGCAGCACTTTTGTGTGGAACAGTTTGAAGGGTTTGAGTGTCTTTGGTCTGCCTCAAGGAGGATTTGTGGTCTGGATTTTTTTTTTCTTAGCTGCTTCAGAAAAAAAAAACCACTAATAAAAAGCAGTACCTTTGTCCACAAATGTTTTATTCCACAGAATTTTGACTACATCTTCCTTTCCCTCTTTTTGCATGCTGTCTTTGCTTAGTGAAAACAGAAATGTGAAACGCTCATTATTTGACTAGTATTGATTTGGGGTGGTGGTCCACAGTTTCACCATATTCTTGATTATTTTTTCAACTGGTTCCCAGAACAATAATGTAATATGCACACCTCACTGTGAGGGTCAGCTCAGTGATGGGGTGCAGGTGGCACGTGTCATGCACGAGAAAACAAGTGACAGAAGGGCTTCTCTGCTCTCCAGAGCAGATTCCTACAAAAGCCCTTGGTTAAGACAACCAACTCCTAATTGATTTAAGCCCTCTGTTTTAAAGGGTAAGACTTCTTTCTCTAGCAATTGTCTGGATAGAAAGTGAAAAATATTTTTTTCGTGTCACAGCTCCTCAGAAACCTGAGACTAATGGTTGAATGTTTGGGTTTTTTTTTCCTTCTGTTCAGGATTTAGATGGTAATCTGCTTGACTCCTGGGAAGGGGTGAGAGTACAATGCCTTTGGTGCTTGAGTGATGGGAAAACTGTCCTAGCGTCGGACACACACCAGCGAATTCGGGGTTATAACTTCGAGGATCTCACAGACAGGAACATGTAACTACCTCTTTTTT
>VXBI01000068.1:697910-719044 GCA_013397375.1 Toxostoma redivivum | reverse complement strand
TTTTTTTTTTTTTGTTCTGAATTCTTAGTATCAGAGGAAAATTGAGGAAGGGTGTGTGGAACAGGATGGGAAATGATGTTTTCAATATTAAAAGATGGGACAAGAATTAGTGGGCAAGTTTCAGCACGCAGCATTAGATCAAGTATCAACAACTAGAGTAGGTTTCTGGTGATGTTTTGGAATTTCTATCATCATGACTATTTGTAGTCCTCTCAATTCTTGGCATATTTTAGTATATTCTGCCTTGAATTTAGGAGTTGAGGTCCGAAGTCCCATTTGGACTTGGTGTTTGGCCTAAGTATAAACAAGTATTGCAGACCTGGCTTGTATTGGTATATAGAGTCATGCCTAATTTCAGATTTGGGACTGTTTTTCCCTAATAATACTGCAGAAACAGGACATGCCTGTTGTCTTGGTGTTGCATCATTATCTGGTTATCTTGACTCTCATGTCTTATTTCAGAGTACAAGAGGATCATCCTATTATGTCGTTTACTATTTCAAAAAATGGCCGTTTAGCTTTGTTAAATGTAGCAACTCAGGTGAGTTGGGGATGCTGAAAGGAAATGAAAATAAACCTGCTTACAGCTGCTACCAGTTTTTAAATATTTAGATGTGAATTGGAATGTTTGATATTAACTAGTTGTATATTGTGTAATATGAAGGCCTTAATATTCATAAATATAGCATGGAATTCTCTAGCAAGAATTCTTACTCTTGAGACCTGATTTTATTTTTCTTTTTTGACTGATTTATAGTCAGGAGCTTTATATTTGGAAATACATACTATTAAATATTATTATCTGGCTGCTGATTGAGAAGCCAGGTACAGCAAGAACTGTGGCACTTTACATGTCTGGGAGCATAGATTTTATATCTATTTCTGCTTTTGAAATATTGGATAAGAATAAAGCTTTTAGAATGGAAGGGACCTAAGGGTGAAAGTTCAGTAATTTGATACGTCTTTACTCTTTTCACCTACTGACTACTGAAGCTGGCTCTAAAGTAGTGCACTTCCATGTGTAAGTTTTTTCATTGTTCAGAAGAATGCTATTAATAATATTTAATGATAAAATTACCTTCTTTATATTTCTTATTTCCAGGGAGTTCACTTATGGGACTTACAAGACAGAGTTTTAGTGAGAAAGTATCAAGGTGTTACACAAGGATTTTACACAATTCACTCATGTTTTGGAGGTCATAATGAAGACTTCATTGCGAGTGGCAGTGAAGGTAACACCATTCTCCTTTGCAGAAAACTGGGACACTGTATCCTTCCTATACCTTCATCTTATAGATGACAGTTGCTAACAACAACATTATAAAAGCAAGCCAACTGGCTCATGAAATAAATTTGAGGTGTGCTGAGATTGTGGCATACTTCAAGAAGTAATTGTGGGCTGGCATAAAGAATCTTCTGAGAGGATGGCAGAGGTAGAATGCATTAATTACTCTTTTGTGTTCCTCCTCTAAAGCAAAAGCATCTGCACAGTTTTAATTAGAAGTGGGTGGGGTGTTCTTGAGGATTTTTCTTTTTGTGGTATGATATTTAGACTTCTGGTTTGAATAAAATTTACTTCTGGGGAATAACAGCTTCGTTTGCCTGTGGAAGATACAGGTGTGGTGAGGTTATTTTGATTTCAGGAGAATCATTTTAATTACAGACAGCATAGCCTCAAATTAGGCAGTTGTTGACGTAGTCTGGTAGAGTTTCTTGGTGATTAAAGGCTTTGTGGTACGTTTTTATTCTTCTGTCTGTGGCAAGATTAGAAATTTGTTAAAAGCTTGTGTGTTGAATTGGTTCAGTTCTGTCACTGGTGTAGTGCCATAACCTGCCATGGAGGTCACTTAAAATTCATGCTTATGCAGGGCTAAGAATTACACTTGTAATATGTAAACAAATTACTGTGAGTACTGTGTAACTCACAGTTCTTAGGAAACAAGGTTGGCAAAGGCATTTCCTACTATCTGTTTTTGGAAAATACAAAATATGTCTAAAATAAAACCAAGTTTCACCCCTGACTATATCTAGTGGAATATGACTGAAGGACAGCACCTCCAGTCCTCCAGTCCAGTGTGAAACCTCTTTTCATGGTTGGACAAGCTTCCTGGTTTGAGACCTGAGTGCCTGAAAGTTCATGATTTGTTTAGCCATAACTGTGTGGTTGTGTACGTGCACCAGTCCTTTCTTCCCCAGGTTACTGGCTTTCTATTGTCTTCATTGTTTAAAAACCACTGTAGTTGAAAGTGATGTTATAGATTTCAACTGTCTGAAGTTGTCATCTTTTTGTAAATGTGGCTACTGAGACTATTTTAAAAAAACAAGCAAACAGTAATAACAGGTCACATTCTCATAGCTGGCTTTATAAAGTAGTTGATCACATTGTCATTACCTCTTAAAACATCTTGTCAGCTGGGTAGGGGTTTTCCTGACAGTTGCATCCATAGGAAGAAAATAGATGTCCCTGTCTCAGAGGGGAATTGACTGCTGACTTAACGTAGCTGTCTTGTTTTTTCCAAACCAAAGTACTGCTTTGTCTTTAGGCTTTGGTTATCTGACAGAGCAGAGGCTTGTGTGTGTTGTGTGTGAATTGTGTTGTTTGGTGAATGGCATGGATGTCATTGAAATCCTAAGTGGAACAAGCACAGCCAGAGCATTTGTACCAGCACAAGCACATGTGAAGGTGGTACCCTCAAATGAGCTGGTTCAGCACAAGACAAGGGAGTTACCACATGGGAAAAAGCCATGAGGCTTTTCTAGAAGGGAGGTCAGCAGTGTTTTATAAGGGGCTGGGAGGACGAATAGAGGAAGATTGGTTTGGTTTGTTTGCTGAGCCTTCAGAGTGACAGCTATATGAAAGCCTTTCAAACAGATCAAAATGCTTTCATTTGACTGCTAGGTCCCAATACTAGCAATACATACTTGTCCAGTTTATGTAGCTCTCTTGGGGATATTCCATGGGCATTCCTAGACAGGTAAACCCATAGACTTGTTACAGACTGCTGGTCTACAGCTGGGACAGCTCCCTTCTTCTTTTCCCCACCCTCCGTACGGTTGGTTATAAAGAATGGCTCTTCTCTAAACATTGCATTAGATCATCTAACCAGTTCCCTAGTCTATATCTAGCATGTTGCTAGAAGTAATTAAAAGCTTCCCATCACAAAATAGGATGTATAGGGTTTTTTTGCATCTACTTTAATATGTACAAATTGGTATCTTTAAATACTACACAATAATTGGTTGTCAAAGACAGTAATAGCTCACAATTTGAGCCATTAAGCTTTGCCCTCCCTCATATGCTCTGTTTGCACTTTCACTGGAGTGTTACAGGTTTTTAGTATTAAGATGTTTTTCATAAACTATAGAGCTGGGATCTTATCTGGTACTCATCAACAGGAGGTGGTTAAAATTATTCTTAGTACTCATGACTTTATAATGCATTTACTAATTTGAAAATACAATTATTTGAGGAGGGAAAAAAGATCTGCAAGTCTTCCTTTTGAGTAAGATTACAACTCCATACCTGTAATTAAAGAGCAGTTTAGTTTCTCTTTTTAGCTTTGTATTGTCTTATTTGCATTGCAGTCAAATGTTTTTCTTCCAATACCAAGTGTAGTAGACTTGCAGGTGTTAAAAAAGAATGTGTCTCTTAATGGAAGAGCTTTGCCTACACTCTTTTGATCACTTTTAAAGGAAGAATTTTGTTAGTGCTATTCCACACTGGAGACTCTGGTTTTTGACTTGGGTTTTAATGGGAGCTGTTGGTTTCGTGGGTGGATCTGTGCAGAGCAGTGCTGCTCACGCTGCTCCCTCCCCCTGTGTTTGGTGCAGATCACAAAGTGTACATCTGGCACAAGCGCAGCGAGCTGCCCATCGCGGAGCTGACGGGGCACACGCGCACGGTGAACTGCGTCAGCTGGAACCCGCAGATCCCGGCCATGATGGCCAGCGCCTCTGACGACGGCACCGTTAGGATATGGGGACCAGCGCCTTTCGTAGACAACCAGGATATTGAAGGTAAAATAAATGCCTCACTGAAAAATCTGTCACTGCTTTCTTTCAGTATTTTCTGGTGTGTGACTGTTGGTTTTTGTCTGAGTTACTCATTCTGTGGAATACAGAAGACACAACCAGTTTTTCCAACATTATTCTGATGTGGCCCTATAGGAAACTGTGGTGTCACTAAGACCTTAGAATTATATTAACTTATTTATTTAGACTCCATAAGAACTTTGCTTTCAATGCTTAGGTTTAGTAATGTACAATGTTATTAAAATTTAAACAGTGCATTCTAACTGCACTGCAAATTGAGTAATGGTTACAAAAGGAATTTCCAATGTCTAGAGAAAGCGTAAAGTTTTACTGTACAAAATTGAATCTTTACTAACCCTCAGTAACCATAAGAGTCCAGGGGAGAGAGAGACAATGCTCATTTTTTTGCTGCTAAAATGCACCCAGGTGTTCCCAGCCCTTCTTGCCTCCCCCAGGATTGTTAAAGGAGATGACTGCTTGGGAGTTGTTGTGCACTTTATATGCTTCTGTCATTACATATTCAACCTTGCAGTAAGAATTTACAGGGGACATTAAAATGATATATAGTATATCCTGTTGGCACAGGACCTCATGGATGTGACTTCAAGGGGAACCTGGGCAAAGTAATCAAAGAGAAATCCATTAAGTGCTGGTAGATAAGTAAACACCTCTAGTTCAGAATGTCCCTTAGGTAAAAATGGCTGAAAGTTGGAAGGCTATTAGGAGGAAGAATTGCCTCCTCTCCCTGCTCCAGTGCTTTGATACATCTGCTTCTAGTCTTGGACTAGGTGGACCAGCCTGGCTAATCTGTAACACCTGGAATGCCCCCATAAGGAGTCAGAGCCTGTCCTCCAGCTGGTTTTACTCATGGCTTTGTTGTTTGGTTTTCTCCAGTGAGCTGCTTGCTCACTCTTTCTTAGTTCCTCCAGAAAATGAACCAGTAAGTGCCATCAAAACCAAACCAACCGCAAATGGATTTCTCACAGCAGTGCTTTCGCAAGAGGTGTGGGTGCATGGAATAATACCTAACCACGTAGGAATCCTAAATGAGTGACAAGACAGCTCTGTAATTAGCACACTCCCCATGAACTTGTATGTTAACGTGTGTTACTTCTTTTTGAACCAGATGCTTTTTGAGTACCCACACCTAACATGCTAAAATAATTTCTAGATTGTTATGAATAATTTTACCTAAAATAAATAATTTTAAGCATGAAATTTAGCTACAGTATAAGATCCATTAACTAGTGCATGTTCAGTTAAAATTTATGTCAATACACTGCATTAATTACCTTATGATAGAAATATGAACTGTTGCTAAGATCTTCAAGCTGTGATTTCTTTCTTTCTCTCTGTTTTTGTTTTTGCTCAGAGGAATGCAGTAGCATGGATAGTTGATGGCGAATTTGGAGCAGACGACTTCAGTTTAACTTAATTAGTCGTATTTTAAATGGCTTGGGATTTGGTGCAAACAAACATGATTGATAGCTGGACAGACATGCTCGTCATGAAAAAGAACCATTTCTGAAGCCCGGTTGGGGCCAAACATTTGCCACCTTTGCTTCATAGTAACCAGTCGAGATGAAGCACGTCTTTAGAACTTTGTTGGACACCGTGTTGAAATTACCCCCCCATCGGTTGTGAAGAACTGTGCTACATTCAGGCTAACCATTGAACTCAGTATATATATTTTTCCCTCCTGCCTTTTTGTCTGGCAGGCTACTGTTCTTGTTGCTCTTCTGTGTAATGAAGTTTAAATGCTTGTTTGGAACACTTTATTTAACAGTTTAGAAGGCTTGATAGAAAGAGTGCTTTAGTCTGAAGAGTATACATTGGATAGGAAAGTATTTCCTTCTCTTGTTTCTCAAGTCTCTCTCCGCCTTACTTAGCTTGAGATCTTTGCAGCTTGGTTCATGGATTCTAGCCTTGCCCGTTGCGCAGTATATCTATCAATTGAGAGGATAAACCAATGAACTATGTCAAAAGCACTCTCAGTATCACATTTGACAAAAAGTTTTGTACTTTTCACATAGCTCGTTGCCCTGCAAAGGGGTTAACAGCACAATTTTTTAAAAATAAATTATTTATAGGATTAAAATGACTTCATTTGTATACATTTGGAATTAAAACAATGCAAGAAGTGTCGTGAAACATGGTATCACTGATGCTTTTCTGGAGTGTCCTGAGACCCAATCAAAAGCAGTGGCTGGAAGGAGATTTGTGTAGGCAGTAAAGCTTGTTTCAGATGGAGGAATTCACTATCCATCTTAACAGATAAACTGTGTTAGTTAGGGAAAAAAAGCATTCAGACTACACCACCAGTCTAAGAGTTGAAACAAGAAGAGGTCTTTTTGGTTTTTTAATTACATAAATATATGCAACAATGCTGGTGTAAAAGGTAGACTACACTTTGAGGGAAGAATGTGTTGAAAGAGTCCTTTCTTCACAAAGTCAACACTTTGTATAAGTAATTTACGTACAAATCATAATTAAACACTTGTATTATGATGGAAATTTTTTCTTTATTTGATACATAAGGGTGGGCAGATTTTTGTACTGAGAATATACTTTTAAGTTTGCAGATAAAAATGCCTCTCCCAGACCTTATTGCAAGCTGGGGCCGTGAACATCTTGACACATCTAGGAGTAGTTCCACTAATGTCCCGTGTTAAAGAAAAACAAAGACATTTATAGTTTAAATATTTATTCTTTTTGACATAAACAGATGGCCTGGCATCTCTGCTTCTGCACTGCACACAAATCCATTATGGGATGGCACTGGATTCCCTTTTGCCACCTTGGGTGGAAAGGTAGTGTTGGTACTGCTGCAAAGTAAAGAAGGAGCAGGGAAGGGCATGCCACCAGGAGTCATGTGAGCAGGAGTGTGGACTTCATCCTTTCATGAGATAATGATTTAGTGTCCTTATTAGTCACGTGTAGAAGAAGGGTGGGGGAAGGTGTGCTGGAATTCCTGGGAAGAGATGGGTAGCCACTATGATGAATGGGAGTGTGGTGTTTCCCAGAAAAACAAAGGTTAGCAGGTTAGATTTTTTTTTCCTTTTAGATTCCAGCCGTGTGTGTATCTTACCTTGTGTGCAGACTTAAACATGAGCTAAGATTCTGATACTGTGGTTGAGACCAGCCCTGAATCTGACATACAAGTCTTCTAACACCTCCAAAACCAGGTAGGGACTAAGGTGAATGCTTTGATAGCAATTACTGTTTCATAGCACTGAGAATAAATGTGTGAAATTAAGCTTATACATCAGTTCCTTCTTCCTTTAATCAGTTCTGAAGGAAGCTCTTTATTTCCCTTCCTAGTTCAAACAGTGGAAGATGAGTGAGGCCTGTGGCCTTAATGTTGCAGGAAAACAGACGAGTTCCCATGGTCAATTTTAAGTATGCTAAACCTTGGGGTTTAATGAAGAATTAATTACCTAAATTGTAAACAGTGAATTGTAAAAGTATTTTACATGTTCAAAACATGGTATAATTCATAAGCAGTGCCAGCATGTTAATCTTTGGAAGTTATTCTAGTATTGTCTTACTCTGGAATTTAACGCTTTCAAACCAAACTTTGTTCAGGGAGAGTAAGGAGAATAATGGTTTTGATGTCTCTTAATGTCTCATATAATGGTCTGTCACTATGTACTCATGGAAGTAAAGTGGGAACTTTAGGCAGGTGGTGAAGGCTGGATCAAATCTCAAGTGTAGATTTCAATTCTCTTATGCACTTCAGGCATTTCTGATGTGGTGGCCGTAACTAACCAGAGTGAGACTGGTACAGCTGGGGGGTGTGTGGGCTGATGCCTGCTTTCTGTGGCAGTGCAATTAGGAATTTAAACATAGGACCTCTGCCAAAACACTGCTCATCTCTTCTGGACTTGCTTTGTCCCTCTGAAGGACACTTGAAGTATTTAGAAGCTGAGTTAGGGAGAAGCATGTGTGGGATCTCCCTCCCTTAGTGTCCTGGTGCAGCCATGCCATGTAAAGGCAAGCTCCAAGCAGGTGGCACTGCTTCCAGAGTGTCTCAGTGACAGCCTGTTTGCATCTCATGGGTCATGTGCAGGCAGGACAGAAAGGTGAGATTAATCTACATTTTGACACACTACTCAGTCCAAGAGCAACTGCCATTAGAGATGTAGCAATGAGTATCATCCCAACCTGGAGATGAAAAAGCAACCTAAACTATTTCCAACAAATTGCATAGTCACACTATGTGGATTGAAAAGTACCAATACTTTTTGTGCACAGATGATAAAATGAGACCAGGGTGGGGTGGGGGGGAAACCCAAATCAGTTTGCTCATTTGCAACACCTTGATTTCCATGTGCTTAAAAATGTTCATAGGCTGGAGTGTAAGGCTGGAACAAGTACACAGCCACAATAAATTACTGTATTTCCAGTCAGCAGGCCCATGGCTTTAGAGAGGAAAATACTGTAAGTGTGTACTCATTTTGTAACTTTCTCTGGTCACCTGTTGGCTTCGAGTATTCACAGTAGCCCCAGGTTATTATCAAGGCAGATCTCAAAAAAAAAAAAGCTGAAGCATTTTATTGTCTGAATGTTCTTTAGCTGTTCAGGTAAGTAATTTTGAAGGCACAATGGAACACAAAAGGGAAAATGGTAGCTCTGTTCATGTTCTGGAGGGGAGGGAATTTGGGGAAATGACACCTTTGTTTTTAAATTCCCTATGTCTTTTCTAAAGTTCTCCAACTTTAAAGTTAACTTCTCTTTATGATTGGAGCAAAGATGCAAGCTAGAAATCTGCCCAGATCTTGCCAGTTACTTCTCAACTTGGCTTCAACCAGGTAATGTTTAATAAAACTGTCTGCTGTTGGGAGTTGGTGTCTAGTTGTGTATTTTTACACTAAGTGATACTCCCACCCAAAATCAGTTGTAAAGGCTTCCTTAGCAGGAAGCCAGGACTTTTACAATTAGTTGTAGCTCGAGGGGATATGTTGTAGATCCAAATGGGGAGGGAGGTAGAGAAAAAAAAATGGACATAAAAAGCAGGATTTACTGACCAACAGACTACTGTAACTCAAGGGGGAGGAGGAAAAATGCACTTTCAATAGTTTGTCCATATTTTTAGCTACAAAATACACTTGTATGTAATTTCTTTTTGAGACGACTATTAAGAGGAACACCCATCCTATAAATGGCTAATCCTCCTTTTGCCCTCCTCCTGTCTTTTCCACACTGGCTTGAGTCCATTTTCAGCTGCCATACTTGATTTTTGAAAACTGCTACTTTTAACAATGTTTAGAAAGCAAAATCATTAACTATGACACTTTTTTTAAACAGGGTGGACTTAATTGAAGTATGCAGTGTTGAACTACTGCTGCAGTAGCTGCCTCTAGTTGAAATAAACTGTAGCCAAGTTTTCTGTCTATTCATCCAGATAATCTGGATTCAGTAAAACATCTGTGAGAGTGTTCCTCCCATCTGGTATGAGTGTGTGTGTGCATGTGTTCCACAAACAGACAGAGAACCAAATGTTCTAGGTACTTGTCATGTTTTATTGCATACTTTAAGTTGTGTGTATGTGAAGTGTCCTTTGACCAGAAGGTTTTGGTTAATATCAGTATATTTTTATAAATTTGAAATTCATTGTGCCCCATCTTTTTTCATAAACATTTTTCATTCTTAGGGTATACGTGCTAGATTTGAAACTTAACATTTTTAGGCACAGATGGAAAAAGTTATTGGCTCCTTGAAAACATATGGGACAAAATGGATCCTCAAAGCATGTATGTACTTACAAACCAAGCTGTAGAGATCAAGAAAAGAACTTTATTGTTGATCTCAAGATTTCTAAATTGTCAAGATTTATATGGAGTTGTGGTGGAACTAGTTAACACTTAGAGCTTTTGGTATGTAATGACTATTTGCTATGGACTGATATTAAATGTTTCAAAGGATTGCGTTCTTAAACTTTCTGGATTTTTGTTACTCTCCTCAGATATTATTAAGTAGTTAAAAATTTCTTTGCTATATTACATTAAAAACATAAGAACTTTGGGTCTCGTATTTATTTTCACTTGTTTTACTAATTATTTACAGAACACCGTTTTAACTTTTTTATTTTATAAATGTGTAGTATTTTAAACATATCTTTAAAAATTGTTCAATTGGAACTACATTAACTTCTGATTTGTTTTTATTAGGAATTTTTAAAAAAACACACTTTTTCCATGTTGGTGCGCAGCACTTAACAGAAATGTTTGTATTCCCTTTCTTTCAATTCAATAAACAATAAATAACTGGAATGAATAGTTCTTAGTTTCCCTAACTTCACTTATATGACTGACTTGGATGTTAATTTCTTGATCATTAATTATAGATTTCTGCCATAGTATTTCACTTCCTCACTAGGAAAATTAATTTGTGGCAGTGTAGCTGCAGCTGAGTCACTCAGTGCTGTGTTCAGGTTTTCCAGGCTCTGCTGTCTGGCTCTAATCCACCTCACCCTTGTGTTTGTGCTGTACTTCAACACTTGACTTGCCCGTGTCCCAGGCTGTGCTTATCTCACTTGCTCAGCATCTGCTCCCTTGAGGCTCTGTGAAATACATCATTCCTTAATGCTGCAGCTGGCTGAAATACCAGACTCTGGTTGCTGTGCTGTAGGTGATCTGTGAGTTGTATGGGTTTTTTTTGATACTTCATACCAACTTCATACCAAAAATGTGCTCCTAAAGTACTTGGATCTCCTGCCTTTGTATTCCCTCCAACTGACCCCATGTTCTTGTCCCTCCTTCCTGGGCCTTAAACCAGAACCTCATCTTTGTCCTGCATTTTTATTCAGCTGTTGTGTTAAAAGATTGTGCCTAAATTTCTACTCTCTGTAGCTTTTCCAAACTCAAACCTTTTGCTGATGTGCCTTCCATATTTTGAATTCTTTTAACTTATGTATTGATTAGCAGTCTTCACTCCCTCTAGTAGCACCTTTGTATTAGCTTTGTTCTCTCCCTTACAGTTTAGGCAGCACATGCCAGGTAATTATGGCTTAAATGCAGCTGCCAAGAGAAGGGGTGTGCCTTATTCCTCTGCCTGTCCTCCTTTGTGCCACTTCCCTTGGCCACTGGTGTTGGTAGGAGGGTTCTTGAGTTGCAGACCTGCTTCAGCCATAAGTTATTCACGCAGCAGATGAAGGAAGTTACTAACAAACCCAGCCAAAAAAGCTGTACTTCATCTGCCATCCTGTCTGCCTTTAATAGGTCAAAAAAGTGCAAGAGAAACAGGTATATGAATTCTATGGGCCTATGACCTTTCAGCATTTGTAAGATTTAAGTCTTGTGGATTTGGGTTTTTTTTTTTTCTAATGTGTTTTTTGGTTTTTGTTTGTTTTTTAAAAATAATTCAGATTATTTCAAAGACATTCGAAAAGGAACTTGAGAGTAGATGTGCTTTTCTTCATTAGCTTAAATCCAAACTCTGCCTGAGGAGAGCCCTTCCTTACACCTTGTCCCGTGCTCTCTGTGCTGCCTGCTCACCTCCCTGCGTGTCTTGCATGTGCCAAGGCTGTCACCTCATCCCAGAAGGATGGCAGTGCCAGTTGTCTCCTCACTTTAAAAGACCTATAATGCTCTGAAGGGTAACCACTGAGGCTTGCATGCCTCTGTTCCTGCCAAAGCTAAGGTGGTGAATGGTGGTTCATAATACATAGCCCAAAATTTTCTACTGCTACCTCCCATGTCCATCATACCCTATACTTAAAGGCAAAAATGGGCTTTTGGCACTTGTACAAAATCCTAGAGAGCTTCTTGTGAGAAGAAGGAAGTGGAATAAAGCTCTGACAATCCTGAACAGATAAAGATTTGCCTTTTTGGGCTTCTCAGGGTTTCTGGTTGATTGTTAACCTGCTTGTAGAATTGTTCTTAGGTCTGACCACGGATTTATACCATGTTCCATAATACAGAACCACTTTAGAAAACCAAACCAGTCATTTACTAGATTGAGAGGCAAGTATATACTTTAAAAAACAGGCTCAATAACCAACAGACTGTAACTAATGACTAATTAGGTGGAAACATGTAATTCTACACATTTTTAACTAACCTCTCAAATGCAGAATTCTTAACTGTTATGTAATCTCTCTGAAAACTGATGCAGGATGCTTATCTTTGCAAGCTGGCCGGGCTGTAGATTGTGGGTGAGGAAAAGGGCTCAGTAACATCAGTTACAAGTTGGAATCCCTGCAGGACTTTGATTTATTTTCACTGATTAGGAGTTCTCTATCAAGTATAGCTAATGGTTCCTCACAAAGTTAGACTTGGGTACCTCAAGTCCAGAGGGAAATAGTCTGAGGAAGGAATCTGTATTTGACCTCACACCAATTTATAGTGATAGATGAATTTTTTAAAAATCAGTCTCAAGTTTCTAATTGTTTTGAAATCTGTATGATAAGTTTGGGTTTAAATTACCCTGTTCTCTGCTGGAAAATAGGTTTTTATTTTTATTTTTACCACCATAAAAATTTCTGTACTCTGTGGGTCTCCCAAGAGTGACTGACATAACTAGAGTATCCCTATTTCTAGCTAATTAATCATGTTTTTAGCTATTATAAATACATTTTTTCTCTAGCTGACACTGAGCTCTGAAGAGCTCTGTTGAAGCAGGCCCTGACCCTGTACAGTAAGGCTTCAGCATTACCAGTGTAGTTATTGAGCAGAATTGTAGTCTCTGAAACCTGCTGAGGTTTTTAAAACTCTTATAATCCATTATTAGATATAAATGATCAGAGAATTTATTTATCACGATATCAAGTTGCTAGTTTAATTAATGGACTTTAAATTAGGCTAATGCTCATGTTTCTCAGTGTGAAACAAGTTTAGGGAAATGTATTTACTGTCAGCAGTACAGCAAGAATCTGACTTAGGCTCTTTCTTCTAACACCCAAAATATGTGTAGTAGGCTTTTTTCACACACAAATAATTTAATTACCTACCATAATCTGCTAAAAAAGTTACTTACTTTCTACACTTTTGAAGTTTTATTTGCTCTCTTTTCTCCAGACCTACCTCCTGTCTGGGTTTTGGCTTTATAGGGCAGAACTTTTTGTAGTTTGAGGTTGTGCTGTCAGGTACTCAGTGGTATCCAGCTGGGGTAGCTGTTTCCTTAGTTTTTTTTTTAACGAGCACAATTTTCAGCAGTTTTTCATTGTTAACACAAGTGGACTTGGACTCCATCCATCAAAAATTTAAAGCCAAAGTTCTGCTAGAACAAACACTGAACACAAGGTTATCTACAGCAATAAAGCATCAATGTTGCCTCTTCATAGCTAGCCCTGAAAAGAGTTGTTGACTCCAGCTGTACACTGAAACCCCAAGGACTTAAGAAGAAAAAGCTCATAAATTTTTGGACGTAATTACAGAAGTGTATCTTTTTTAAAGTGTTTTAATTGATGTGTTTGTTCCAAGAGACCTGTTTGCAAGCACATATAAAAAACTTAGACAGTTATTGGACAGTGAGGGTACAAACTCAAGTTTATACACTTAGCACCGATGCAAGAGCTGCACAAAAAGAACTTGCTGGTATCACTGAAGCAGAGTCACATCAGAATTGGGATGAGAGGGGTTATGGGTTATCAGACCCTTTCCCTGAGCTAGACAGACTCAAGTTTCACCCCACTGGCTCTGCAAAGAGCAGGTTCAGGGAGCAGCAACTGCAGCTAGTCTTCTGCTCTATAACCAACTCCACCCCAGTGCAATATGTTCGTTATCTGGATCTCCATGATGTACTTCAGTGACAAAATAGGAGTTGGAGGGAAAAAGCAAGTATTAATCATGTTTTTTGTTTATGTGCACTCTTACAAGAGTCATTTCCTCCAAAGGGATCTTAATCCATCCAAATACAAGACTTCATATAGGTCGCTGCAGGGGGCATGGGTAGGGAGGAAAATGTAACTTATTCAATTGATTTTTGTCTGGAACGAGTACCAACAGAAAGATGCAAGCTGTACTCCTGTTCCACTTCAAAATGTGTTCCAAGTGCTGCTTCAAATTAGGCTCTGATAGGACAGCTTGGCAGCCAGAGTCTTATCCTGACACCTCTCAGCAAGAATCAGATATTATTGCTGCATTTAAATGTGTTCTGGAACTACCATCATTACCAGCTCATGCTGCTGAAACAAGTTTCCCTTATCACCTTTTAATTCCTGCAAGGTCACTTCTGTAAGCAAGGATTTCATCTTACAGAAACAGCAGCTCCAGCAGTTTGGCTTGTAAAGGTACAAAAACAACTGCTACACAGATCCATTGTCTTTTGAAAATATTTTATGTTAAAAATACAGAAAAATATTTATTGTTCAAAGAGGAAAAATATACTGCATGACGACACTGATCTAGGTGTGTTCGGGAGGTGTCTGTGGCTCCACAACCAGTCACTGGAGTGATGACCCAATTTGGCAGCTAATGGTTCTCTTTCAACTTCTCAATCATTTATCAAAGCCAGAATCATACTGTGACAAAACAGAAAACATGATACCAGCAGATTACTGAAGGTTATGCAAGCAGGAGCAGCTCTCACTGTCAAGGGAGAGCTGAAATAGAAAGTCAAGGCAACCCTGCTGTGTGCTTTGTTTAGGAAGACAAGGCTGCAGAAGCAATACTGCAGCAGAGGAACAGCAGCTCTGCCACCTTGAAGTAAGTGGCCTTATCACAGAACATATCTGTTTGTAATTCCACCAGATCAACTTCATTTTTTAAAAACAGAACTTGTACAATAAACTTGGTTCTCAAGAGTATATCCTTTCTAAACAGGCCACTTACTGTAGGTGCTGAAATCATGTAACTCTTTATATTGCACTTGTGGTTTTGAGATTAAGGAATAGCCTGAGTTTCCAAACAGTGTTTGATCAGAATGAATAAAGGCATATAATGAGCCCAGAGATAGCTGTCAAAATATATTACTGAGGCTTAGCCAGATGCAAAAAGCTAAGACATGAATACCAGCAATTACACCAGTGGATTAGAGGAGATAAAAATAGCTGGCAGACAATCCCTTTGTTCCTTGGGAGCAATTTTTGAAACTAACCTGTAAAGGTACATGAAGAAACAGAGCAGATGAAAGCCCAGCTTAATCATGGCTTCTTTCATGTGTGATTTCAGTTGTCCTCGGTTATGGATCTCTGTGGGATCAAATACTCCCATGTTTCCACTTGGCACCATAATGTACCTGAAAGTTAAAGGGAGAAAAAAAAAACCAAAACAAAAACCACACAACAAAACCCAAAAATGTAATCACTGAAACATTAGGGAGTATCAGGGCAAGAAGCAGGGGAAATCTTGCCAAGAAGGGACTTTCTAAAAAACTGTTTCACAGCTCAAGGTAAGGGAGTTCTGGATATTGCAGCTATCTCTGCCACTACAACCCACAAATAATAAGAGAACAAGTACCAAAAACATCAGCCTGGCTTCCCATGTATAAATGAGAGAGATTCCAGGTAATAGCCAATTCCAGTTAATTTTAATTGTGTTCACAGTTAATTCCTGTCATGGGGAAAATGCCCACCCACAGTGGAAAGATGCATTAGATGAAAGGGACTGGAAAATAACCTAATTTAACTAAGAATCAGTAATTTATTTAGCAAAAAACCTCCCAGAGAGAATCACAAACTCCAGTGGTCACAATGAGATGGCCTAAGCCAAGGCAAAGGATGTGTGGTGTTAGTCCTGCCCTTGTCACAGCCATCCTGGGACACCTCAGCACAGGCACTGAGGCTGACGGGATGAGTCGGGCAGAACTGAAGATGTCAGGTTCTGAACCCACATGAGAATAACAGCTGAGTGAAGCCAAGTGGACTGTAAACCAAGGAAGCATAAAAACACCAAACCAAATATTTATGTCCTGTGACAATTGAGCCAGCAGCATGTTCTCTTGTCAGAATTTCTCCAGGGAGCACATGAAGTTCTTACTCCAGCTGAGCTCAGGCTAGAACATCACTGTGATGTTACATAGGCTCTATTTTCCTGGAATCAGACTCTTTCTATACAGGATTTTAAGTCTTTGTCTTAAAGCTGGAGCAGAAACATGGTCTCAGAATATAACACTTGTTCAGTTTTCTTCATTTACTCCAATGGCATCACTTGTAGTCCAAAAGGCATTTCCCCACCACTTACAACATTCATTTCCATAACAGGAGAGGAAGGAAAGGGAACAAGCAACAGGGGGGTTTTCTTGTAGCAGTAGGACATTAGGAAAGAAAAAGTTCAGCCCACAGTAATTGTCTGTCACAGAGGCACAGAAAAGCACTGCAGCATATTTGACTAATACCAGTTGTGTCCCATTAAAAATAGTTCATGTTAAATAATTCCAGTTTGGAATTCTCTTCTAAATTTGAAGTTTTGCATGGTTGTTCTGTTTTTTAATGTTATAACACAAATTATTGTCAATTTCCTGGGAATGTAACAGAGGAAGGAGGAACACGTTTCCTGTACCATTTTATCCTAGAAACAGAATGCATAGTTTTCTTACATGTCTGGGATATGAGTGCCATAAAGACAGCATGCATTAATTTTGCTTTTTTAAAAAATGATGACACTTAAATGATGACACTTGATTGTGTAAGCTGTGAGGCATTTCTTCCAAGAGGCCCACAAGGCAGGACAGCCTATATTCTATTATTAAGGAACTGAGCCATGGATACAATGCTGCTGGATGCTGACAAACCCAGCTCAAGCCAGTTGTCATCCTCTACATGGCAAAAAAACTTCTGCAGCAAACAAGTAAACTGTCAGCTTTAATAAATATACACATTAGTGCCTCCAGGATTTACATTCAGTGGAAGCTGCTACCACAGCAACAGGACACTTCCCTCTAGGTTTCCCAATTTTTAAAGAGATGTAGAAGTTCTGACCAGAATTTTCAGTGAATTGTAAAGATTTTTTTTTCAATTTGTTTTTTTACTCTTTCAGTTTTGTCTTCTTAAAGGCATGGCAAGAATCTCATTATTTGGACCTACTCTCTCAAGGAGATCTATATAACAAAGAAGAAAAAATAAGGTGAATGCTTCCCTTTGAGTTTTAAAACAAGAAGAATGTAAACAAAACTGTCTCACTGGAGACACTACAAAATCCATCAAAAAAAAATTAAATATCATCTGAGTGTGCTGAACAAGAAGGGCCAGTAGGATGTTACAATAAACGTTGCAAGTTTGAAAGTCTCTCTAATGCTGTTTTTGACTAATCTATCCTTCCCAGGACTTGTTTCTGATACCTTTCCTGCACAAAACCCCTTTCTTCTCACTGAAATCCTTGAGAGAATTACTAAATTAAGCCAGTGCTGCTGGTAACTGCCATGTAGTCATTGGGATTAAGGAGGTTTTAAAGAAAAGTGAATAAAGAGAAGAGATTATCCTACCTTTCCCTCTATCACTTACACAGCAAAGAAGGGACTTCTTCAGTCTCAACGGAATTGTTTTTCTTCTGTATTTCTAATCTAAATATCCCCTCTTTTACTTTGAACCCACTACTGCTGGCACTATCACTAGAGTTCCTAATGAGCTGAAAATGCTAAACCCTGCACTTGCTCTTGCAGGCCTCCAACTCCTTCTCTAGAGATGGGATAGTCCAGGCTATTAATGTGGGAGAAACTCCTCAATCCACAGAAAGAAGGGAGAATTAGCGATACAGGCCTAATATTTTGACTTCTTATTGCCTATGTTGCACATCTAAAATTAAAGAAACAATCCTGGATTTTAGGATATTCAGAATATTTATGTTATGTAGGACATATATAAAATGAGAGCTGTCAATACAAAACAGCAATCAAAGCTTACTAAGCTTACTGCCTGACATGTAGGACTAGAAATAATTTTTCTTTTAAAACCCCCTCTGACCAGTTTTAGAAGGGAAAGCAAGTGGCTACTTTAAAAATTAACATAAGTACACAAAATGAAGCAGCAAAGTGGTAACCAGCACAAGAAATTTTCACAGTTTCAAAGAAAATGCATTCTGTCTGTGGTGTCTCAGCCTTGCCTAAATGGAACATCACACCCTAAACTTGCCAGCAGATCCCCAACCAAATACTGGTCACTGTAGGTCACAGCTGTACATAGGGAGGGGCAACAAAGCCAAGCAAAGCCATGCCCTATGTGTGTGTATTTAGGCAACATTTATTTATTAACCATAAAGTTATACTGTCTCATGTTTCTCCAGCTTAGAAACATTTGAAGGCTTTTCTGTTCTGTAGAAAACAAGGGCAATATTTATCAATATTTAAATAGAACAGCTATTTTGCCCAAGAACAACCAAGTTATCAGTACAGAAATCCTCAACTTTGTTTTAATAAGATCTATGAAACTTCTTGTTTAATCCTACCAGCAACTCAACCCATCCCTGCCAACAGTTAGCCCTGGCAGGTTCAGGAAAACAAGAATTACAGCCAGCTTTCCATACCTGACATTTGGGCTTTTGGGTTCCCTCAGTGTAGTGACTGGAGATAATTTGTGACAAATCCACATCCAGTTTCCATCAGCTAAACACCTGTGAAGGGTCGGTTCTCCACACACCAAATGATATCAGATAAAATGAACATGGTTTGAACTGACAGTCCCAGTGTTGCCACTGGTAACTAAACCATTTCCAAGGGTGGCAGCCCAGTGTGCAAAGAGCAGTAACACTGACAGCTGTCCTAGGGTGAAAAGGCTGCAAACCTTCCCAAATACAAACCTGCAGGATGGGGGGCCAAAAGCAATGCAGATGAGAGGAAGGCACAAGTCAGCAAAAGAAGGAGCGTGCAGGAGTAAAGAGAATGCAAGCAAAGGCCAAAAGTTTCATGTCCTCTGCACTGCAGGGTTTCTTGTCATTAAAATGACACATGCAAAATTATGCCAGTTTGATCAATGAGACTGTTAGCAGCTGAAGAACACAACTGAAACATCACACCATGACATATTATTCATCTTTGCACTACACTTAAAGCTAAACTAGTAACAGTGCTAAAGAGAAATCCCACAAGCCCTTGAGCACTTACCTATATATATTCCATGTGGCCACTGGCAGGTTAAGGAGAAAGATGAACCAGTGCAATGAAATAAGCATTAATACCGTGACAACAGCATGACCAATCACCTCAGGCACCACCCACTGCAAAAAGGGGAAAGAAAAAAGAGTTAAGGGCACAAATGTAAATTCCTTTATGAAAAAGGCATTTATTTGGGACTATAATCTGATTATAACCATGTAAAATCTGAAGAACTGACAGCAGAGGCATGTGGTTCCATCACAGTGTGGACAAATTAGTACTTTCAGGCAGATTCCACACAAGTAAGCAGAAATCAAGCCCCAAGATATTGTAACAGAGGTGCTTTTTCCAAGAATTACAAACATTTCTAGGGAGCATCACAGTCTGAACACAAGTACACTACACAAGCATTCAAGAAAGAGAACTGAGAAAGTATACAGAGCTCATTTGAAATCACTGCAGAGAACAGTGGGTTTGGGAATTCAGATAATTAAAACCTGCACAAACAGCCCCAGGCTTGGAACAGATAAGAAAGCTGATCAATATAAAAACTGGCATCGTTAAACTGGGTCAGACCCTGGCAATTACACGTTCTGGGCTTGACAGGATCCTGTACCACTCTCTCTCACATTAAGAAAAAATACCTCTCACAATAAGAAAAAAATCAAAGTGAACACACATGGGAAGGCCACATTGATTTAATTCTAGGAGTTTTAAGCAGATTCATTTAAAATGATACTTTTGTGATGGAATTTGCTGAAAGATGGACTTCCAAAAAAAAAACAAGCGGGTTGAAATAAGGGATAGATGCAAAATAGTGTCAATCAAGGCTTCTCAGATACCCATCACACCCCAGTTATTTGCAATGCTCAGATGAAGGATGTGGTTTTCTCAAACCACAGCAAATACAAAGAACAATTTACTTTATTGAGCTTGGAGCAGCATGATCTAGCGTTGATGTAGTCACATTCCAGATCTGATAGTGTGATTATCTGAAGTTCAGGATAAGGAAACACTGCATGGTAATTCAGAATATACAAAGCTTTACTTCTAGCCAAGAAACTGGGGAAAACCCTCTGCTCTCAGCATTCACTGCCTCGCCTCACCTCGCTCCGTCAAAGGCATTCTTCAATTGGTTACAACTCACTCCTACTATAGATAGAAGGCTTGGCTACATTTTATCATCAGGCCAAGTGATTTTATTACATATTTCCAAGGGCAACTGTTGCACAAGTGCTAAAGTTCAGTTCAGCCCTTAAAACAGACCAGGGAGGCAAACTCAATACTTTTAGCATCAAAATGTTACTACAACACTTGAAACCAAAACTTAAACAGTGGGAGAAGTTAATACACCGTCAAACTCTCCTCACAAAATTGTGCAGTTTTAAACATTGAATCTGCTTTTTATTTCCCCCCCAACATTTACAACAACATTGAATTAATTTATACTTCTCTAGGAAATAATAGAGTGACATCATTACTGAATGAACTTTCAGACTGAAATACAAATATTTCAGACAGAAAAGTCCTCTCAAAGAAGGCTTAGGATGCACGTGTGCACCTTGCCATCCTTTCTCCTGTAGGGCTCATGGTTCTTTTCTCCAAGGAAATGAACATCAAGAGATCTTTCTCCTATTCCTAAAAATGGGTAAAGGCCGTTCATTTTTCAACAAACAACTTATCCTCCTAGGATGAATTTCTTTTTTCGAGTGATTTTGCTAACAGAACTGGGTAGACCCTGAAAAACCCCAACAGGATTGAATGTGAAAGCCAGGTGTCTTATTGAGAAAAGTAAGGGAAAGAAGTCAAACCCGTGCCTTTACACTGCAACACCGCCAGCCAGCAAAGACTGCGGGCCAGCCGCTAACAAAAAGCTCATGGAAATGCTGCTGGCCGAGGAGCTCGGAGCCCCTCAGCCACGAGCACACGGCTAGCACAGAGCACGGCGTCCTTGCGGTGCGACGCCGCCGGCCGCGCTCCTCAGGCCCGGAGCTCCGCAGCACCTCCCGCTCCCTGTGCCTCGCCTCTGCCTCCTCAGCCGCGGCCTCGCCCGCCCGCGGTACTGCAGCCCCGCAGCCGCCGGCTTCCAGCGCGGTCCGGGCGCCCGACCCGCGCCGCCGCCGCGCCGCCGCCGC
>VXBI01000068.1:652857-697560 GCA_013397375.1 Toxostoma redivivum | reverse complement strand
GCCCGGGCGGGCCCGCGCAGCGCGGCACGCTGGGAAATGGAGTTCCCTTTCAGGTGGGGTGGCGGCCATGCGGTGCCGGCCTGGCCGCGTCTCCGATCCCCGGCTGAAGCAGCGCATCAAGCAGGTACCGCTCTCCTGCCGGGGCACCCCCAGCACCCCCGGTACCACCGGCAGCCGGCGAGGGGCTCGTGTATTCCCCTCTGGCTGAGGGGCTTTGAGCATCCGGCCCGCTCAGTGGCAGGAGAGGACCAAACCCTGGCCCTACCTCTGAGGGCTTTCGAAAGGCCTTAAAAAGGCTTTAGAAAGGTCTATTAATTTATTGTATTTACTTTAATTTTCTGTAAAATATATTTTCTTTTCTGTCATCTTCTGTCCTCTTTAGTAGTTCTGGTCTTGAGGCTGGCTGCTGCTGCTTCTCATATGAAATGAATAGGGCAAAAGAAATACACTCAAAGTATTCATATATATATATGTGTGTATATATATATGTATAGGCATATGCGTGTATATATACACACACACGGTGTATATCTGTGTGTATATATGCATGTCTGTATATGTTGATATATAGATGTATATATACATGTAATATATAGGTATGTGTATGTAAATATATATGTATATATGTGTGCGTATGCGTATATATTTGGACCTTAGGAAGAACTTCAGAGAAAGGGTGGCTGGACATTGGAATGGGCTGCTCAGGAGGGTGGTGCAGTCACCGTCCATGAAGGTATTTAAGGAGAGCCTGGATGTGGCACTCAGTGCCATGGTCTGGTGGGCACCACGGTCATAAGTTGGACTCGATGGTCTCAGAGGTCTTTTCCAACCTAATTGATCCTGTGATTCTGTGGTATTGGCAAATGCTGTTTGCATTCAGAAACAAGTGCAGTGATTTTATTGAATAGCTGAGAAGAGGGGAAAATGGGATTGCTTCCCAAATACATATGGGAACAACAGGTTAAAACTGTGATTCCTTCAAGTGGCACAGTGCTGTGTCACATCTTAGGATAGTTTATAATGACTTTACACCTTGAATACCAGGTTTCTGAGCCTCTGTACTCCGCTTCTAATTCCTTAAAATGAGACAGTGATTGATTGCTTAAGGAAACTTGTTTGGTTTAATTCACAAGATCACACTGAGTGTGTCTCGACTATTCCAAAATGGAAAACCCAGCTAGGTTTATGGTAGCCTTGATGTTTCATACAGGGCAGGAGCTGCCCATGGGTGATCTGAAGTGCAACATGATTTTTAAAGCTAAATATATATTCTACTTGATTGTTTTGTGTAGAGTTATTAATTTAAATGAGGATTTGAAATCCTCCTTGCTGTGACATTTGTGATATCAGATCTTTTAGGATGATTCTGTATTTTCTTCCTCTTTTTAAAGAAGGAACCCATCTTTATGGTATCAAAAGTCCTCGCTCCTCATTTGGAGAGTGAGGGAAGAAAGCAAGTGGAGTACAGTTGTACATGAAATTTAGTACATTTTCTCACACTTTCACAAGTGGAGTTTGAAAATGGGTTGGATTAGCTGCTGTCAGAGCAATAAAAAGGCTTGATAGAATTCACCTTATTAACATAGTTCTCTATAGTATTCTCAGAAATGTCTTGTAAAGATTAAAGTTGTTCTTATGAGAGTATCCATGCTGATTCATAGAGATGGTTTCATTTTTAGGGCAGGAGATCTAAACCAAAAGAAGGGTAACTGAGAGGAGCCAAGACAATAAGATGGTGCGTGGGCTACAGAGTCAGCTTTCTTGCTAAATAAAAGTAACAGAGCTGACCCAGCAGAAGTCATCAGAGCCCCCAGATGTAAGGTGCTGCCTTTCCCCAGGAAGCAGAGCTGCCCAGTAATCTGTGCTTTAATAAGCATTTCCCATTTCATTGGGAAATGCTGTCTGATGCAGTGAAAAGCCAATTCTGATTTTCATTTCAACTTTTAGGGAGGGCAGAATTTAAAATAGGCATATTTGGTCGAGCTGTTATAGTGAAGTGATTGACAAAGATTTTATTCCCTGCTTAAAATTCTTCATTTCAGTATCTTGCAAGTAGTAAATGCGGGGAGTATGTTGACATTGGAATTCTAGCATCTGATTTGCAGAAAACCTACAGGTGAGCCAAGATTTGTCTTCTTATATCTGTGTTCCAAATGTAGAATACATCAGTTTGTTCTTTTACATTCATGATGAAAGTTGTAATTTTCTTTATGTTTACCTTCATTACCAGTTGTTGAGGTTGATTAAAGCAGTAAGATTGTTTCCCTGTGCTGATATATTTAAAGAGTCATATTTTATTAATGCATTGGCATTACAAGATCTAGTTGTGGTTTGGGTTTGTTTTATTGGTTTATTTTTTTTTGTTTGTTTTAAACAAAAAGCTGCAGATTTGTTGCAGCATGTTGGGGTTTACCTCAGTGAGTTTAAAATATGGGGGAAAAATAGCACCTCAGTGCAGACATGGGGGAAGATAGAGGATCCAGTAAGACACTGATACGTTGCTCAGTTGCTCAGCAGAATGATCATGTTTTCAGTCAGGTAATTATTATTAAGAATCTCTGTGGAAGCTTGGGAATCAACTTCCCATGTACTTTTTCCACTGAGAATGACACTATGTTGAGGGAAAAATCAGGTGGTGTAACCTGTTTTTTTTTTTTTTTTTGTTGTTGTTGTTGTTTTTTTCAGTGTAGATTATGGACGAAGAAAAAGAAATGCCTTTAGAATACAAGTTGCAAAAGGTAGATCTGTTAATATTGTGTCCAAGATGCCAAATTCTTTGATTGTGCTTTGGCTGTTAATTCTTAACATGGTTTAACTTTTTCTTGCAGTGTTTGAAATAATTAGTAATGAAAAAGAACGTGAAGATTTGGCAGTTTTAGAATCTGAACATGTGGCAAAAAGAGCAAGACAGCAAGAGAAAAATGAGTAAGAAAAATTTTTACCACTAGCTTAATAATGCCATTGCTGTTACCATTCATTTAAAGCTTTCTGGGTTTGTTTTATTACATTTTGGTTATTTCAAGATTGAAGGTGGATCCTTGATTTCACATAGGCTTATCTTCTTCAGAAGTTACCTGTAGTTACTGGAAATTTTTTTGGTGCTGAAGACAAGCAGATATTAGAGCCAATCATGATTTCTCTGTGATGGGGAACATACAGCCCTGAATTAGTGGACAACCTTATGGCTTCCTTGATAGTTTTCTACATAATACCTCATGTGTTTCAGTTCCTTTGTTTTGCTCTTAATCGTTTGTGGGTGTGAGAGATGCTGGGCACGTCTAAGAGATGGGACTACCAGACAGGCTATTCAGAGTAAATCACCAGTGGGTGTGAGATTGGAATGAAGGTTTCCTGACTCCTAACCCAATCCATAACCACATGGAGTGTTCTGTTTTCTCTAACCTGGAATAGATATTAAGGATCCCATGGGAAAGTAGGACACTGTTGTCAGAGGGGTTGATCTGGTTCAGCAGTGATTTGGTCATATTTCCCTTGGTGAATTGAATCAAGAGTGAACCTACAATCACTTTTATGTAGGTCTGTCTTTCAGTTGATCCAACTCATCACACACTGGAAAAGATGCATTTTTTAACTTTTCATGGTAGAAGATTATGAGCATAGGAGTCAGGAATTTCTCTCCAGCATTAGGCTACATACCATGATTATGGGGAGCCACATTGTGGAAATTGCTTTTGTTTTATTTTACAGATGTCTCACTTGCAGTTCTGCTTGATAAATTAATAGTTTTTGTCTTCCTTCCCTGTTAAGGACTACTGGAAGTGGCACAGATGACTCTGACTATGATGATTATCCAGAAGATGTAGTAAGTTGTATTTTATTATGATTGTTTGTGTTTGTATAATATATGACTCTATGTTGTGAAATTGCACTTGAAGAGTTTAAAAGGGGAGACAGAGATAAGGTCTAGTCAGAGTTAGCAATTCCAACTGAGAATCTGTGGAGCTGGAAGGGGGCTGTTTTGTGAAGGAAAAAGAGGAACTTGTGGTGGAGAGTCACTTTTGGGAAGGCACACTGAGAGCCTGAAGGACTTGGCTATCAAATGGATGAAGTGATTGAAGGAATTGACATCTCCAACTACTGCCAAAAGAGTGCCTGCCCATTAACAGGAGTCATTCCAGGGTGAATTGCAAGGGCTACTGCCCCTTCAACCAGCACATGTAGGTTTATATGCCGTCTTTGGTTTGCAGAGGAGTGGGTTGGAAGATGCATTGCCTATTTTCTGCAGCAGGGATAATGCTGAATTATGTTTATGAAATAGTTTTCATTGACCTCTAAGTATAAATAATCCAAGTTTAAACCCGTCCTGTGTATTTTCTTTATATGTAAATGTGTAAATCTGCAGTCTACAAATCAGATGAACAGTTCCCTGCTAAGCTTATACAAGAAAGGAAATCCTGATTCTGTTCCACCCACTCCAAAAAGTGACCCAGTGGAGAGCTCTCCTTGTGTGAGAGCAGCACCTCAAACGAGCTCCCTCACACCGGGATCCAGAGGGGAAAGATGGATCTCTGATGGTGGCTGGTTCATTGATAAAACTCCTGATGGGAAGGACTTCTTCATTGACCTTTCTGAGGATGGGGAAGGAGAGGAAAAGAGACTGATTTCTGAGGTACTTTGTGTTTCACAAACCCAAGGTGTTCTAAGTAGATGCATGAATAAAATTGGCCCATTTCAAGTGTGTTTGTACGGAAGGTAGAAAGTCACCAAATAATGAGTTGCTTCCAGATTTTTTTGAGAAAAATGTATTTCTTAGTGTGAAAGAGGCCCAGATTAGTGCCCATACCAAGAGAAAGATGAGTGGAATGTAGCTGTTATTTATTGCATTTGCCAGTTACCAGTTTACCTGGCCTTGACTTGCTGCAGCCACAGCAGGTGGTCTTCCTTAGCCAATGGTAAAGTCCTAGTGACCCTGGGGAAAACAGGAAACTTCTTTTTATTTCTTTTATCCTGTAATACTCCATCTCTCACATGCACTTGTATTAGCATTGAATAACATTTTCTTATACCCCCTTGTGACTTACTAGAAATAAAAATTGTTTCCAATGGAGTAAATACATTTGTATAGTTGTATTCATCCCCAAAGTGGATTCCTCTATGGCATGCAAATAACTGGTGACTGATTTTGCTTAGTAGTTTTGAGAGGGTGTTTTGGTTTGGTTTTTTTGCTAATTTCTATGTTTTCTTAACAAATGAAATGACTATTGTAATTAACCCATTTAAAAATAAGGCAAATCCTAAGTACAAAAAAGAGTTTCTGCAAAAAGAAGGTGTAAGTTCCTTTCTTGCTTGTATTTATTTATGTAATTTGTGTAAGTTAAGCAACATAGACACACATTTTGTTCATTTAAGCTTTTGCAGAAGTTCACTGATTTGGAAGGTTTTGTGTATATAATTCTGCTTTGTTATCCTAGAAATCAACAGAATTTTCTGTCTTGGAGAGTGAAAGAAAGAAGACAAAGGGCAGGAGAGCAAAAAGAAAAAAAGGAGAATTTCCAGATGTAGATGGAGAAATTGAATCCATGTTACTTAAGAAAGGTGAGAAGTTATTTTAGTGTGTTACTATAAAGAGATGGTACTAGACCGTGGAGTCTGTTACCAGAGAAGTGTTTTCTGATGTGCAGAGAAATAACCCCAGGCAGTTTTTAAAAGAAATTTAGCCTTAATGTTGTACTAAAAAAATATTGCAGTCCTGTGTCTACTAGTAAAAAATATTACTACTCTGTGTGCTTAGCTATTTGTTTAGGCTGAGTACATTTTGTTCAGTGTTAGCAAATACATTTATACCATGGCTAAATTTGTGTCTTTTCCTCCTTAACAGTGAGAAATAAGGGTTCAGAGCTTTACCACCCTTCAGTGAAGTTTGAGGATGTAGGAGGCAATGATGAAACATTAAAGGTTAGTTAAAATTTTATTGGTAGGCTACAGGATGGACTGAATAAAATATGTCATGAAAAATGACAGAGAAGAAATATTGCAGAGTTCCTCTGCATGGCACTGAGCAAAGCTGTTTATACCAACATTAACAAGGTTGTTGGTTTTTCTCTGATTAATCTTTCTGTAAGCAGTCATTGAATTCAGATTGTTAAACAGAATTTGTTTTATCTTGCCCTGTCTATAAGAATAGCAAATACTAATTTCTGCAATTTAGATGGAGATTTCTCTTGTTCTTAACAGGAAATATGCAAGATGCTCCTTCACATCCGTCATCCTGAGGTTTACACCCACTTAGGAGTGGTTCCACCTCGGGGCTTTCTTTTGCACGGGCCACCGGGATGTGGGAAAACACTGCTGGCACAGGCAATTGCTGGGGTGAGGTGGCTTCACATTTACAGCTTCTTCCTTTTTTGAGTTACTTCTAGAGGAAAAGAGAATAGTCTTCTTTCAGAACAGACTTGAGCTTTTCATTGTAGTCATCCTGTGACAGTCTGAAGTATGTTAATCCTTACTTCCTTTGTTTGCATTCCATCTGAATTTTACTTGATAGAACCTCATACATAAAAGAGTCAAAGTGTCAAGGTTTTATGTGTGATTTAACTGTTTTGAGACATTCCTAGAACAGAGCAATGTAGGCACAGGTGTTTTGAGAAGGGTATAAATGAAAGATAATTTTAGTTAAATTTGCCATACTGTTTCAAGTCTAGACTCAACCTTACCACCTTTTATGAGGCATTACACTGATTCTGTTGGGTGACACCTCTTAAACAGCTGATTTCTGAATTCCAAAACTGCATCTTGCCTTGCCTGTATCATACTGATGTTTTCAGAGCTACTGTTGTTAATAGTTTGGGTTGCTGGTGAAGCTGCTGTGCCATTGTTCCTGTTTTGGATATAAATTTAAGGACTTTTAAGGGCTCTCAGTGATAACCCTGGACATTTCTTTTTCTTTAATACAGTTACTCCTTAAATGTTTCTGATTAAAACTTTAAATTTAGATGCATGTATATTACTGGCTTTTGTAGTGCTGATCAGGAAAATACATCTCTTCCTGAAATGTTGGTTACACCCTTCTGACATTGTTTCAGATGTTTCAATTAAGAAAATGCAGATGTTTTCTTTCTAATGCCTTATTGTAAAATTGGACCCTTTGAATAATTTGATGATATTTAATGCTTCATTAAGTATTTGTGTGCTGGAAGGGTACTACATTTGAGGACAGAAGCATGTCACAAGTGAAAAACTTTAAGAGGAAATAAATTTAATGATTGCTTCTTAATTTTTTTTTTCATAAGAGATTTTCAGTAGTGCTCTTTCAGGCAGATTACCTTCTTTGAGTACCACAGGGTCTCTGGTGGCTTTGAGTTGCATAAATAAGGGTTTATTTTCTTTTATATGTTAAATTAGGGATAGTTTTCTTTTATATGTAATTCCAAGAGCTTGAAATAGGCTGCAAAAACCTGTAGCACTACTGTGCTACAGTCTTATTAAAGTTGCAGTTGTATTTATTTATTTTTAATAGCAGAAAACTTGGAGTGTGAGCCTTACTGTATCTTACTGTACAATCCTGCACAGTATTTCTGTGCAGATTCCAGATCCTTTTGGAACAGGATCTGGGAAGGTGGGGAATGCCTTCCACACTGCTAAGCAATGCTTTGTTACCCATTTTAAGTTGGAGGATGATCCTTATCTTTTTAAAAATTCCTAAGATTTGTAATTTCTAGGTTTAAAAGATGTCATGTTGAAAAATATTTGTCCTCAAGGACAGCCAGCATTTCTAACCTCTGGATATATCATAAAATGTTCCTTGTTTCTTCCAGGAGCTTGAGCTACCAATGTTGAAGGTGGCAGCAACAGAAATTGTCTCTGGAGTGTCAGGGGAATCTGAGCAGAAACTGAGGGAACTGTTTGAGCAGGCTGTGGTAAGACACCCACTGGAAGTAGCTCTGTGAATTGTTTGTCTTTCTTTGTAAAGATTCATACTTTGTTGCCCTGGTTTGAATTGGAGTAAATGTGAGTGAGTGAATCTTTATCCTGCTACACACATGACTTGTCTCCCCTTCTGTGGCCAGAATTCCATTGTACTCTCATGATGTCACAGAGCACAAAGCTTACTATTCTGAAGCCTTGACAAAAGATGGTTCATCATAGCAATGTAAAGAGAGCAACATAAATTATTTACATATTTGGCTCTATTTGGATATATAGCAGCTTGGCTTGCTATATAAAAGAAAAAAATTAAGAGCAGTTAATTGTGCTTTTTTGTTACAAGAGGTTTTAGCTAGTTTTGTATGGAATTTGAGTGAATGTGAGAGATTTTTGGCTTTGGCAGTCCAGGTAGAAAGCAGGAACTTTGGAACGAACATGATAAAAGCAGGAGAAAAGTTAAAGTTGAAGTCTTGCTTTGGTGTGACTTCTGGATGTAGTAGGAAGCAAAGAGAACGAGACAGATAGAGATAATTTTAATTTAAAGGAATGCAGATTTTTTTTGTTTTCAGTATGGGGCTGATGTTTTATTTCATGTCGGTTTTCTGTTCCTGACCTCTGAAAATGTTCTGATTTTATTTCATTTTTCTACTCTCCCCTAAAACTGTATGTATTTAAAGTATACCCCTAAACAGGGCAAAACAGTTGATTGTGAAGCTGCTTGTTATGTTTCCTGTTCATACCAAATTTTAATTTTTAGAGAGTCTTGTTAAGAAGTTGTTTAGAATAAAATTCCATAGGTTATGGCAAGGAGTTTTTAGAAATTACCTATGTTTTGTATGTGTAGTGATCAAGGGGAGATTGCTCTAAAGTAGTGTTGCAGAAATAACATCTATTGCATAAAATAAAATCTCTTGCCTTTCTGATAGTCTCTTACATTCCCTTAAGTGTTTTTCCACTTAGTTTGGAAACTAAGGGGAAAAGACAATTCCTGGATTTTTGGGTGCTCTGGAATCCGTAGGGCTTTTCCCGCTCTGTCTCAGCGGGAAAGGAAATGACCACGAGATGGCGCAGCCGGTTCCCGGGAATACCCAGTGCCGCGGGTGTACCACGCGGGTTTTTTACGTGGGACTTCTTTGGAACAAGATTCCAGCGTTTTCCTTAAGTAGTCCTTTGCACTGCTAGTGCTTTTCGGGAATATTAATGATCTTACATCAGCTAAGCTCCGTTATGTTAGTTACATTCATTATTAACCCATTATTGTTGGCTTTTGATGAAGTTCATGGAATTTTAGAACACTTGTGGGTGTTTCTCACTGCTCGTTTTTGCTCTTTGAACATGGTGGGGCTCTGTAGTAGTCTTGAAGTTCCATGACCACCTACTGCTCCTTTTGTTTCATTCTGTGTGTCAGTAATGCTACTCTTGAAATTCCACAGCTTTAATGTCACTAACAAAACAAACAACAAACCAAACCAGACCTTTCTTGTGTGATTTTCATTTATGGACTTCAGCGGGCAGTCACAATGGAATATTTAAGGAAAACATAAGGCAACCCAGAGGTGTATTTAAATTTTAGACAGTGTGTGGAGACACTTTAGGTCTCATGCCTTAATTATTCCATAGCTTAAGATCAGTGAAGTTTCATAGTCTGGTGATTGTCCAGATTGTCAGCAAGAACACAGAATTGACCCGGGAGTTGACTGTACAGCAGATTTACAGTAAGAGTTACAGATCAGAGAACCTGAAACGTGTCTTTCTTGTAGTGCACTCTGTCAGAGTGATTTTGTAATTATGAATCTTTCTTGTTCCCTAGTCCAGTGCTCCGTGTGTCCTTTTCATTGACGAGATCGATGCGATCACCCCAAAGAGAGAAGTGGCATCGAAGGACATGGAGCGGAGGATTGTAGCTCAGTTCCTGACTTGTATGGATGGTGAGTTTTAGGAACACCTGTGCTAAAACCACATTATAATTATCAGGCTCCCTGTCTGCTTCCCTTCAGTAGTGACTTGTGCTTACTTTAGAGGACATAGTGGCAATAATTTTTCTTATTTTGGCACAGTTTGCCAAGGGAGTGGTGGGAAGATCATAATAAATTTGAAGGCATGTTACTACAATATTTTCACAGTGGTGTGTACATCATTATATAAGCCTGTCTGTTGTATAAACAGAAATAATGGAGGTACCTGTAACATTTATTAATAATTAATGAATCTGTTAATTTAAAAAATTTTGCCTGATTGCAAAATGTAAGTTTTAGGTTGTAGAGATAAATAGCAGTTCAGTCTGACTGTTAATTAGTTTATTTCTGCTGATAAACTAATCATTTATAGATAGATAATCACTAATCACTACTATCATTGTGCTGCTAGTAAAGAAAAGAGAAAGGGAGAGTCCTACAGATATGGGAACAAAGTTTGGACAGTGAGTATGAGTACTGACTTCCTTCCTTTTTTCCCTTAGACTTGAATAATGTGGCTGCCACTACCCAGGTCCTTGTTATTGGAGCAACAAACAGACCTGACTCCCTGGACCCTGCACTGAGGAGAGCTGGGAGATTTGACAGAGAAATTTGTCTGGGGATCCCAGATGAAGGGGCAAGAGAGAAGTATGTGTTGTGAATTTAAACTTTCTTTTTGATACGTTGTAAATAAGAAAATAATGTGTAAGTTAACATACAAATTAAGGCAAAGTACTTTATTGTGTTTAATTCTGTTTGTACCTGTACACACCTGTGGGTCAGCACACACTGAAAAGTTGCAGAAGACATTAAGTGAGCACCTGTTTGTCTTGGTAGCTGTGCTTACATTTGGAGAAATTTCCTTTCTTTTCTGTAGATCTGCTTTTAACATTATGTTAATGGTTTTTCAAGTGCCTTAACAGTACAGATGATGGAGTCAAATGTATCTTTTCTCGTGTTCAGGAAGTTAACATTCTGTCTTTGGTGCTCCCTATGTAACTATTACATTAGGAACATAAATTAAGTAAAGCTCATTTATACCTTAAGCAATAGGCCTGGATTCTTCCATCCCGTTCCTCATGGAAATACACCAGTCCAGGCATAAAGCTGAGCTGCAATCATCCTGTGTTGTGTAACTGTCTAACTGTCCCTTTTTACTCCAAAGATTTATGACTATCAGACTAAGTTAAAAGAAATAAATCCATTTTTGCATTTTTAATTAAAAAGGAACTTCTACTCATTTCCTCAACAGCAAAAAACACAGGAAGTGAAGTTTGAAAAACATGGCTTATCTTGTTATGGAAAGGAAGGAAAGGTTAAAGGATAAGTTTCTTATTCTCAAATAATTGTATTTCTAAGTTGAAGAGGCAAACACTTCTGCTTGCAGTATTGCCCACTTTGTGTTGTCAGCACTCAGGCCATTTTTCCACCCTAGGGTTCCCCCCACTTTTGGCCATACCTCCATTTATTTTTTTTTCTCTTCCCTCCCTTCCTCCTCCAGATTTTACTGCCCTGTAATAATTGTGTTCCTCTTGGCTGTGGGCAAGACATGCAGATGGTTAGAGGTAGAACTAATAAATCACCTGAGGAGAGTTGTGATTCTCTGATAGTTCCTAGGAACATGTTAAAATGATGATATTCCCAGAAACAGCACAGTGTTGAAGGACAGGAGTTGTGAATGGAAGACCATCGTGGTGTGTAGAGGTCATTCACAGGTTGGAGTGGAGTCACAGGCATTCATAATAGTGTTTGTTTGTTTGTTTGTATTTGTGTTCCTGGAAGTGTAGGCTTACAGGGACTGATTATTTTCTTTTTTAAATCCTCCTCTCCTCATGCTTTCTGTTTTGTTTTGTGGAAGGTGTGGTGGTTTGTTCCTTTATTTTAAAATGGAAGGGTTGCATAGACCTTCTAAGTCCTCACAGTGTGCTGATTTACAGGGTGAGACTTGCTGAAGGCAAGATTTGAAGTGCTTAGTTGTGGTTCTGCAGCCTTGGGGGGGGTGGAATGAGATGAGAAAGTGTACCTGGAGATCTTGCTTTATCTGGTGTTTTCTTGTGCAAATTCAGAATGAGCCATTTGTAGTTCTGAACTGTTTACACTTCGACTGGATTGACTACAGCTCTTGTCAGACAGGTTGAAAAAATCTTGAGAAACAGGCTATTAGCCCTAATAAAAATTGAAAGGAAAGAAGATGGAACTTGCTAGTGAGGAGGGAAACAGATAAAATATATTATAATTTTAGAGTTTTGAAGAGTTTAATCACTTGTTTTTTTTTCATAACTTTTCTGTAGTTACATTATTTGATCTGGAAATAATTTTAATTAGCTTTTATTGGAATTAGAATTTTGTTACCGATCTGGACTTCTTCCGTTTGTGCTGCTTTTAAAATTATTTTCCCAATGAAGTAGTATTTTGCTGTTGTATTCTTGTATTCTGCTTTCAGTGATCAGGGAAAGATACTGAAGATTAAACCAGAGCATCTCACACAGTCTGATTTCATTTGCTTCTTGCAGAATAGCTTGTTGTGGATGTTCTTCAATAGATAAATTTTTAAAAAGTGGCGTGGAACAGGCAGTGCAGGCTTAGGTTGTTAGGAATACAAGGTTAAATGTATCAGTGGATAACTCATGGACATCTCTGTGGTACACTGAGACCTAGCCTGTCATTTTTGCATATAAATTAGGGTTGAAAGGTGACCTGTAATACTTGGGTCACCAAAACCACCGTTTAGCAATGCTTGGTTGAGGCTTGGTTTTTGTTTAAGTGTCAGGAAGTTTATAGCACAGTTCTGTGGGTTTCAGTGTTGGTTACTTCCTATACTTGAGCAAAAGCTTCCCACTGTGCTACCTCAGTTAATGTGGACTGAAAGAGACATTAAATGCTGATTGTTTTCGTATTAAAAAAAAACAACAAATCAACCAACTAACAGCTTTATCTTTTCTTTTTTCTTCCCCTTACTTGATCAGAATTCTTCAGACTTTGTGTCGAAAGCTGAAGCTCCCGGAGTCGTTTGAATTCCGTCATTTAGCACGGCTGACTCCGGGCTATGTGGGGGCTGATCTGATGGCCCTGTGCCGTGAGGCAGCCATGGGCACGGTCAACAGGGTCCTGATAACATCTGAGGAGCAAGGGAGGAAGCACACATGCTCTGGGGGGAGCACAGCTGAAGGAAACCCAGGGACAGGAGCAGGCATCCTGGTGGAAGAGGGCACCAACCAACCAGAACTTCCACCTAAGGTATGTGTCCCTTGGAGCGTGTTTTTAACATCTGAAGAGTTGAGCCATTTTAGACTTATGAAAGTTGTTACTCATAAATTCTCAAGCATCCACAGCCAACCTAATATTAAATTTTGATTTAGAAATGGCAGCTTCTGGGGCAGCGGCGTAACTCCTAATGACCCATATAATGGGTCTGGAAAAGTGGATCCCAAACCCAGTCCTCCTAAAAATTATGTTCGTGTTTTATACAAGGTGTGTTTTTTCCCTGGGATTTTTTGTTCTGTTTGTGCTGTGTTGTTTTGTCTTCTAGCAGAGCAGAGTTTCAGAGTGGCTGTATTTCTCTTTAAAAGTGTATTGACTGTAACAGAATTTCAAAAGTATCAGTTTTGCACTGAGTATTTTGCACCAGCTGTTTTCTGTGCCCTCAGTGAAATGTCTGTGATGATGCCTGGGGCTCTTCCCTGACCTGGTAGAGTTACAGTAAGAGTTACAGAAGTATTTATGCAGCCTTTGTTTGCCTTCCACATGTGGTGTCTAGTACGTGTAGCAGGTTTGAGGAAGAGAGGAGCTGTTAATGTGCAGCACAGCTGGAACTCTATGGCAGAAAATAGTATTTCCAGTGCCAGAATTATTCTCTGGCCTAAGTAACATGAAGGCTAGTGAAGCAGAACAACTTTATATTGAAGTCCTTGGTCTTACTTCTCAAAATTTGGAGTCTGTATATGCCTTCATTGTGTGCAGGCAAAAAAAAAAAAGATTTGTCTGGAGATAAGTGGGCTTAAATGCACATTGTGCTTAGATTCTGTTTTTAGGAGGGCTGTCAAACAGCACTGTTGCTATGATGACAAAAATCAGTGTAAAAAGCTGTGGTAAGCCTATGTACTAGTGTAACATAAGCATGGTGCTTATACCTCCCGGTGCTTCCTGGGGCCTACTGTAGCCAAAAGAAAGTGGGGAGGGGCAGGTAGTTGGAACTTTTATCAACATTACCAGGATCAAAGGGGTCATTGAGAATGAGGAAGTCTAATCCTAGCAAAGCCATGTTTTCATAGCTGGCAGGAGGTTGACATAGTCTGATACAGGGTATTGTCATTAAAACCCTTGTATTATGTTTATAATAGAAAAAGAAACATACAAAACCTTTAAAAATCGTTCACACAATTTGAGTAAACAAACCCAGTGGTCTTGGCTATTTCAGAGTTTCTCTCAATGGCTCTGTTAAGAAGAGGAGGCAGGACTTAAAAGGAGTATCAGGCATTCTAAGCACTTGTATTTCTTTGTGGTCAGTTGCAGAACTATCCTAGCTGAAATTGATATGAAGTGATACTTTTTTTTACACTCCTGTAGGAAAAACATTGAAACTTAACAGAGTTTTTACATTTATTTTTTCTGCCTCTATCTTATAATGAAAATCCTAATACAGTTTTACTTGTAGTGCAGTGCCAGTTGGCTTTCATACTGCCTTTCTGTGTTAGAATGGGGATGCATTTATGTTGTGAAGATCTGAGATTCTTTGATGGAGTATTTTCTCAGTTCCCAATATGGAACTGATTGGAGAAATTGGAATGTACTTCCCTTGGTCACTGTGGTCTGCAACATGAGGCAGTGCAGAAAAGCATTACCCTGCATCTTTGTCCTGTTTGCTCAAACTTTATCAGGGTCTGATTGCAAGATCAGGTCCAGCCAGGTTGAGGAGATAAGTTGTCTTGAAGTCAGATGGTGTTAAATAAAAGTGGATGTTCTAGAAGTGTTTTAAGAGTTTAAACAGTTAATACAAAACTGAATACTCTGCAAATTGTTGGAACTGTGCTGTCCAGCAGTTTTTCACTTTCTCTTGAAAGGAGGTTCTTGTTAAAAGCAGAATTAATACATATTATTTATATTTTGGAAATTTCAGTGTGGAAATACCTTCCTCCTAGGCAATATGGGAGAAGCAGTAGGAAGAACTAGAAGGCAAAATATACGTGCTAGCTCATTTTCTGTAGCATCTAAACCAAGATTTTAGGCTCAGATCAGTGCTTTCAAACCTGTTAAATGTTCATGAAGCTTCCCTGAAGCATTTTTATAATTAATAGTAATTTGCATATTTTATGTGTATTGTACATAATAATGTTATTGATAGTTGAAGTTTTTTTAAACAGTTCTGAAAGTCTAACCCAGTTGTATAATCGTTTTCTCTCCCTTTGCATGTGCATTAAGGATGAATTGCAGAGACTTTTGGGTTTGCTGAAGGAGCAGGCCCCCTTGCCTGAGGAGCAGCTGCAGAAGCTGTGCATTGAAATGAATGATTTTATTGTTGCACTGTCATCAGTGCAACCCTCTGCCAAGAGAGAAGGCTTTGTCACAATCCCTGATGTGACATGGGCAGACATTGGAGCCCTGCAGGATGTTCGGGAGGAGCTGACTATGGCAATATTGGTATGTCCTGACCTTCCTTCCTAAGAGATTTTGCATTCCCCCCTATGCAGGAAATAAAACTGTTTGCTTTCAGTATTTATTTAAGGCATAGGGGCATTTTGCAATATCTCTATTTAAAACAGTCAAGTTTGTATAATTCACTTATACAAATATATGTTTCAAGTCTGGCATTTGTATTTAATATTTTGCTTTTTGTATTCATGCTTTCGGTGTTTGTATTGCCCAATCTTTAAGCATTCTAGAAGTTGTGTACCAACAATCTTGGTTATGCAACTGCCATACAAAGACCTGGGGACTACTTAGCTGGAAGCTTAGCAATCTTGCTGCCAATCAGAGGGAAACTTAACATTAATATCTTTAGGTAACTTTGGTGAATAGAATCTTTGCTTCTGAATAAGGATATTTCTCTCATTTAGGGGTAATTAGCAGTGCAAGTTACTGAGGTGCTGATTGAATCTTTATTCTTTTAGTCTATTAAAAATTGGAATAAAGAACTTGCTATGAATGATTTTTCATGCAGCTGTAACTAAAATGAAAAGTTTCCTGTTTTCTACATGCCAGAGATAACAATGATAATTTCTTCTTAGGCACCTGTGCGAAACCCAGAGCAGTTTAAAGCTCTGGGCCTGACTACTCCAGCTGGTGTCCTGCTTGCAGGGCCTCCAGGGTGTGGCAAAACACTGTTAGCTAAGGTAATGCATTTTCTTAACATCATTAAAATAACTGGAGAATCTTCTCAAAATGCATGTTTTTGTAGGATGAGTCTGGATCATAATGCAAGAAGTTGGCCTTTTGCATCACATTTCATCAGAAAATTAAATTTAGGCTTTTGTGCTCAAGTTATTTGATTTTTCTTGCATAAAGTTACAACTTTGCTTGAATGGAGAGGGAATTCCTGCAAAACTTGATGGAGTGAAGTTGGTTAAAGAAAAAGTAGCAAAGATGAGAAGAAATTCTATTGGATAACCACTCTTTGGAATATTTTACTGTAATGAAATTGTATGTTTGGGAGTACTGTTCAACTCTTACTGAATATACTTCTGTTTTGCTTCTTGAGCATTTCAGTTCTTACCACATCTCCACAGAAGTGCAGATAACTATGCAAATTTCAGATTTTTTCTCACTTTGTCTTCAAGTGCTCTTATGGAGTTGAATATCTCTTTAACTCCCACAGTTATTGGGCATTCTTTAGCTGGTGTGGGGAGTGGGGTGTGAATCTGGAGCTGCCTCATCAGAGAGAGAGAATACATTGCTAAATTCCCTGCTCTTCCTCCCACTCTTAATTGCATATAATTATACTTTGTACTGTTTTCTATATTTTGCAAACAGTCACTAACTGTGTTCCTCCTCTTATATTTGTTTGTCACTCCATGGACAGAACTGAAGTAGACGTGATAAATCTGTGTTTGTTTTATCTATCTATATCTATAATTATATCTCTATATAATTACCTTTTTCACAGGCTGTGGCAAACGAGTCTGGGCTGAACTTCATATCTGTCAAAGGTCCTGAGCTACTAAATATGGTATGTGCTAATCATGGAGACTTTTGTTATTTATGGAATTCTTGTTCAAAATGTGGGGCAAGCAAAATTCCTGATAATTACACAACTGGTACTGGTGCAGCTGAAGTTGCCTTATTTAACCTCTCTTTCTCCTTGAAGTTTAGCAGAAGTTGTTCATGTGAAAAGTAAAAAGTCACCTGTGTAGCTTAAATATTTATCTGAGTTTAAATTACCTGGCAGGTGGAGCCTTCTTGACTGAAAGTAGGGTTTCTAAAGGACCAGCTACATACAT
The DNA here is from genome assembly GCA_013397375.1 of Toxostoma redivivum. NCBI lineage: Eukaryota > Metazoa > Chordata > Aves > Passeriformes > Mimidae > Toxostoma > Toxostoma redivivum. The sequence goes on along the minus strand of VXBI01000068.1, from coordinate 680,288 downwards.
CACTGCTTTTCTGTAGCATGGAGATTTTAAATATCAACAGATAAAAGTGCTGTAGTTCAAATTTTTGAAGCACTGGACTTAGAAGTGCTGTGATGTAACTTCAGTCCCTTTCAGAGTCAAGAGAATGTGTTGAACTGAGCAATGTGGCTCCAGCTCCCATCTGGGGAGGACATTATCAGTAATGTAGAAGCTGAAACCCACACACTGGATATCACTGATCTTTTCCCAAACATTTTTATATGTCTGCTTCAAGTACTGATACAGGCAGGGAATGCAACACTTAAGTTAATGAGGAGCCCAACTTCTTTGTGGAATACAGAAAAAATGGTTGGCTGTGGTTCAGAGTCTGTGTTAACATATAAATTGTATCAAAACATGTTTGTTTGGAATAAATTGTTTGCATTTACAACTTCACAGCCCCTGTTCTTACAATTCAGCATTCAAAGTGAAATTCTGGCTGACTTTTCCATTCCCTACCACCAAGCCCCTGTCTTCAGGCAACACCTCTATGAACTTCAGATGTTCATTGTGTTCACATTGCTCACTGGGTTTGTTTATTAACTGCTGAACAACAGGGTCCTTAATTAAGACTGTATTTGTTAATTCTCATCACCAAAATAATGGCAAGTTAGAGTTATTGCCCAGAAAAAAGGAATTCTATTAAACTCTTAATGTACTGCAAATTGTCAAAAGTCAGCTAGTGATTGTTCCCATGTAAATCACAATCAGTGATAAGAGATAAGAGACTGCTGTCAGAAAAAAACTAGATTAGTAGGCTGCATTTCTCCCTTCCTAAGTACCTTAAATAGTGTTTAAAACTAATGATTTTTTTTTCCCCAAGCAAAATCTTTGTGTCTTACATTGTTTCAATGTTGTTTCTCTTATTTTTTAGTATGTTGGTGAAAGTGAACGTGCTGTACGTCAGGTCTTCCAGCGTGCCAGGAATTCAGCCCCCTGTGTTATATTCTTTGATGAAGTTGATGCTTTGTGCCCTCGGAGGTCTGACCATGAAGTGAGTCTGCCTTGAAATATCTCCACAAATAAAAATTCTCAGTTACAGCTTTTGGGACATTGCAGGCAACAGAAGTACCCAGAAGGGTGTCTCCCAAGAAAATCAATCTACTAGACTTTTTTTTGAGGGAAATATGTTGGTCAGGTTTTATAAAGCTTAATACTTTTTTTCATATGCATATATAGAAAAAATATCCAGAAAAATTCAGATTAAGCTATTGAGTTTGGTGATAGGATGTCACTACTGTAGAATTACTATTTACCTCTCAGTAGCTCACCTGCTTAAAATGTTGTTTCACAGGTTTCGATATTTAAGAACTCTTTTCCCTCAAAAAACTAAATATTTTGAGAAATTTTGTGTCTTCTTGAAGAGGTAGATATCAGAACAACCAGTACAAGTATTTATTTGTACTCCTTTAAGTGAGTCCTTCAGTTTTGTTGGGAAAGAAAAGGTTTGCCACATGTTAAAATACGTGGGAAGTGTGTTGATAGCATGAATTTGGGATGGAGGCTTACTAAGAATGTGAGAGAAGGAATCCACAATGCAGCTACATTGAAAGTGTGAAGAAGAAACTTTTTCTTTGAGTGATATTTCAGTGCAGGGAATTAGTAGTCTTTTACCTTGAAATATTCATGTTCCCATTGTTTCTTTGATTTTGTTGACAAATTTCTCCTTCTAAAGTCAGGAGCCAGTGTGCGGGTAGTGAACCAGCTCCTCACAGAGATGGATGGGCTGGAGAATCGGCAGCAGGTTTTCATTATGGCTGCCACAAACAGGCCAGGTAAGGACCCAGAAGTCAGGAACAAGAAATCAGACATCCTTTGTTCTCTTTTAACAAAATCATGTGTTCCTAAATATTTTAATTCTGTAACTAAGCCTGTTCTGTACTTAAAGTTAGTGTCTGCTCAAAATCCAAAGCTTTTCTGATCAGTTAATCTATTCCATGTTCATGTGGGATTGTGAGATAAAGCAATCTCTTTAAAATGTGTCTGACTTAGCACCCGGTACCATTGCTGTTAAAATGCTTTGAAGGACCTTTGACTGCTATGGATTATATCCTTGGAATGTAAAAGCAGAAAAGATACCTAAAATGTATTTTCTTTTCTTTTTTTACTGCTTAAATTGGATTTATATCCAAAGGAGCTTTATAGTTTTCTGCTATCTGTTTTTTTTTTTCCTTTAGACGTCGGTCTCAAGTCATTTTTCTATTTACTTATCTTTTGCTTCCTGGGCTCTGTGTTCCATACTAGACTCTGTTTGGAAGTCACTCTCCTGTTTCTTTATGTTCTGTCCAGCTTGGATGTTGATAGCTGTCTTTGCTCCCTTGCTGGCTTTTCAGTTTTTGGTAGCTCTTGCAATTCCAGCAGTATCTTCTCAGTTAATAGCCAAACACAAATGTCTACTTTACAAACATCATGTGTTTTACAGGCAACTTTCTATCTCTGTTTTTTGGTTTGTTTTGTATTATGGAGAAGTCTTGTGTTTTATACATAGCAAGAAACTTGTCTTTCCTGAATTTGAATTCCATGTAGAAGCTGTGGGTTGTAAGAAAAAGAATTTGTTGTCAGTTTAGAAAGAAACAAGCATGAAGGTTTGCGCTTGCTTGGTTATGAGCATTTTCCTGAACATTGCAACTGAAATGAAATACAGGGTTACAAGTCTGTCTTCGTAAAACCATACTGGTGTGGGTACCGGCATTCTGGAAAGGACCTTTGCACCTAGAACAGGTATTTGGCAAATTCCTACTTACAGNCATTAACAGAAGATATCTGCCATAGAGATAAGGATCAGCCCTTCTCTTGTTTCAACAGATGGTGATAAAATACATTTTGAATTGTAAACCAGGGCAGTAAGACACAATTATTTCTTACCTGCATGTATTAAGTAAGGACAAGATGCAGAGTTTTGCTGAGAAGTGGCTTAACAGGAAAAATAGTAGCGTAGCTATTTCGGATATCATTTGGAAGATGAGAAAGTTAAAATACTTGATACTACTTGTGTTCTATAAATTAAGGAAAATTTGGTCTGAAATCATCTATCATAGGCAAGTATGAGGTGTTTTTTTTATTCCCCTTCCATGTGGTAAAGTATAAGCAGTTGGGGCTTAAATCCTCACCTGCTTGTACAAATTCTTTGACCTAAAGTGGCAGGTTTTCCTGGCATGAGCTTGCTGGTTCTGAGCTATCTAATGCAATGCAGAATAGAAAATAAGGTTATGCTATGTATGGATGCAGTTGGATGTACCAAGTGTTGGTGGGAGTGCCATCAAGTTGCCTTAGGAAAGAGATCTCTCCCCAAGTTAGTTGTGCTATTGCAAGCATTTGTATCAAGCAGTCCTATTTGGAAGTGTTTCTCAAGGGCTTAATATCTAATTACTGACTTGTCATTATCTCTGACTGGTAGCTTGGCCTGGGAATTCAGCACTTTTGAAGTGAGGACACATCCAGTTGTACTTCCTGCAGTGCCTCCTGTACTTCCTGCAGTGAGCTGGCTGGGCACAGGGCCAATCCATTTTTGGGCTGCTCTGTGTCACTGTTTTGAGCTAAGGATTCCTCTGGTGGAGGCAGCTGAGTGCAAGCACTCCAGCAGCTTCACCAGGGCCAGGTTAGGGTAAACATTGCTCAGATGTTAATTTCAAAATATAAATATTTATGTGTGGCAGGTTTGTCCTAATTCCCTGACTTAGGTTTACACTGATTCAGTGCTTGTTTACAGGTCTGCTTTTCATGCATATGTGAGATAGACACATGTACAACTGTTAATCCCTTTCTGTAGAAGCCTTATATTGGATGCATTTTTCTATTATGTGGTTGGAAACTTAATTCTGGAATTGAGAGCAGCTAGGAAGTGTGTAAGACATGAAACCTTATTAGGGTGTTATTAGTGGCATTGGTGAAAAAAGTGGATTTGAGGTAAAGATGCCAAATGTAAAGAATGCAAAGGCAGGGATAACAAATACAATTGATTTCTATTTAATGAATTTGTAGATGAACTTATATCCTTCAATTTGGTGATTTTATCTTGATAAAGATACAAGGAGTTGTTTTGCCAGCATTAATAAAATGATTTTTTTCAGCAGTTTGGATAGGATGGATGTCTTGCTTCAGAAAGACTGTGTGTATGAATAACATTTTGGATAGGTTTAGACCATAAATTTTTCCTGTGATATCTGCATTTGTCAATATAAAGAAATAGAGTTTCATCAGAAGAATTTCTACTGAAATTGTGTTAAAGTTGGGGAAACTGGTTTGTCTCTCCTCTAGTTTACTCACTGTTCATAGGGTGTAGGAGGAGTTCACCAAATGGAGTTTTGCTGCTATGGTCTGGGTAGCTGAAAGGAGCACACTGCAGGTAGAGAACAGTGAAGTCTTTGCTAGTAAAGCAGTCCTAACCACCTTAAGACTGCAAAGCTGAAGCAGAGACCTGTAGGACAGGCATAGCTTAGACTGGCTACTATATTGAAGAAGCTCCCCCAAACAATTGAAGTTATAGTGCCTGCAAAGGTTTTTAAATCTTTGTAAGAAAGATTTTTCTGTCATAGTTGTGGTGAGTCGAAGTGTGCTGGGGAGGGAAGTTGTGTAATGTAAATCTAAATAATATATGTGTCCCAGCAGAACTTCTGCAGTCTTCCACTGAGCCAGTGCTGTGAAGTGTGAGATCTCATGTTTTTTAATCCATGTTAGTATAATTTATTGGGAGAGAAAATGGTTTTTCAAGATGCTTCTCTTCTTAGAGTGATTGCATGCGTGGTAGCTTTGATAGTTGGTGGCTGGTACTGTTCATGACTGTTGTGTTTGTTGTCAGCATTGTAGCCTGAAATCATTGTGCAATAGAAAGAGCCTTCTCTCATAAGTTATTATTACTGTTGATGTTATTGTTATTGCTATTATTATTGTTGTTGTTGTTATTATTTAGGAGTAGTTGCAGTCGGGATAGCAGTGGCTCAACTACTTTTGGCATCAGGGTATGTTCCTGGCACAGTTTTTCCAGTGAAGTGTTGGTACCTGGGACAAGGTGTTACTGTGAAATGATGGTGGTTCATACCCCATGGCTGAAGACTGCCAAATTCTCTTTTATATAGCCTTTAAACACTTGGAAGGCTTTAATTCCCATTTTGGCAAAAGTGTAGGCACAATAGATTGGTTCCTTTGTTTTTCCTCTACAATCCGTAAATGGTAATTCTTATTCTGGCAGCGCTGAAAAAAGCCTTTGATGTGTCCTAAAAAGCAGGATATTTGCTTTTTTTTTTGCACTTACTCAATGACTTTGAATGTCCTCTGCAGATATTTCTTGACTCCTTCTAAATTAGCAGGGATGCAGTATTCCCAATTCAATCTCTTTCCACCTAAATGCAGAATCAATGTCAGACATTGTCTGAAGAGGATTAAACTTTTAAAGCACTCAATATCATTCGAGAGAGTGGGGGGAAAAAATCGAGGCAGAAATGCCATGTCTTGTTAGCACCTTCATGGGTCAGAATGAATATATTCTTCTCCAGCCTTCTTCTTTCTCCAGTTCAAGACTAAATGCTACACAACTGCCAAACACTACAGTTGAATTATAATTGCCCAGAATTTTCTAGCTACCAGTTTGAATTTCAGGATGCTGCTTTCTGCTCTTCTCTTACTTCCCCAGGCTTTGAACATTTATAAACTCCTTAGAGAAATGCTGGCCAAAGCATCAGCAGCATTTCCCCTGGGAGCTATGGAACTGTGTGTAATGGGAGGAAACACAAGACAGTGATTTTAAACTGGACATAAATTGTGATGATGTCTTGCTTTTATTCATGGCCTCTTTCTCTAGCTTTCTTAAATTAATTCTTGCAACATTCCTCTTCTGCTGTTACCTTTGAGCACAGTCCTAGTTTCAGTGAGTTCTATTTTTGTTAGCAAGTTTATTTTCATTTTTTTAGAGCTATTCACCTGAACCACATGTTTTGAAACACAATAAAAATAATCACCAGTCTTTAACAATAGTTACAGTTTGGGTTTGGGCATTGTTTATGTTTTTACCTGTTTATACGTGTTGCTGAATTAAAGGCAAGATAAGATCTAAGAAAAGCACTTAATACGTGAGGCATGGAACAATTTCTTTCATAATAGTTCTAATTCACACAAATTATATTTCTACATTTCAGCAGTCCTTGAGTGTTGTGTATCTTTCACAGTAACTTCAGTTGTTAAGTGCAGCATTCACCTGGAGTCTCAGAAAACCTTTTAGGGCTTCTGAGCCTGCATTTCAGAACATCACAAATGGGAGGGCCTAGATCTTGTGTACTTCAAATATATTTTTAAAAGCTGGAGTGAGAGAATGGGAGAAGTTTGATGGACTCACATAACAGCTGCCATTGTTGGTATGCACTGACCTTCTGTAAATGTGCTTGGCTCCTGTACAGTTGAGATAAGACATAAATAATCAACTGGAAATGAATGTGGGACTAAGAGTCTAAGATAGAACAATATAATGCCACTGTATAGGAGTTAATGCACAGATACTTTGAATGGAACATAATGATTCTGTGAAAATTTGTAGTAGTTTGAAGAGCAGTGTAGCAAACTGAAATGTGACTTAATTCTCTAGAGGTTAGTGCCTGTTTGAACCTTTAAAAACAAAGCAAGGAATGGATGTACTGTAAATATCTTCTCGTGTAATTTTGTCAAATTATTTGGCAAATTATACTACTGTCTTCTATTGACAGTCAACACCATTGACCACCTTAGAAAGGCAGGAAATTATTAACTGGGTATTTCTCCCAATAGAAGTATATTTTATCTGTGAGACAACTGCTTGGAAAAGGAGTGCTGTGTTTTGTCACATTTCCATGCTTCACTTCCAGCTTGAGGGATAGTAATAGGCTTTGAAAGAGGTATCTGCAATAACTACCTTAATTTCAATAAAATGGTAAATGTATCTAAAATGGGTTGACTCTCTTCTGTTTAGATAAGTTTTAAGATAATAGATATGGAGAGAGTGTCATGATTTACCAGGGTGGAATGTTTTGAAATTCTTTAAGGGCGTACCTTATTCAATTCTTTTAAATGGATGTAAAGAGCATCTAAATGAGTAAGTTGGTCCAGTGAGTAAATACTAATTTTCTGGGTTATGTGATCTGAATTTTCAAGAACTTCAGGCCCAGGTCTGAACCAGAAGAATGAAATGAGTTAATTCATAAGGAGACGGGGAGTGTAGATCTGTGTTTCAGACTTTGGTGTGGTCTTGTTGCTGTAAACCACCATTACTGCAGCTTATCTATTCTGTCAGTTGTGGTAACTTTTTGAATAGAGGCAGTGTGATCATTTACATACAAAAAGATAAATACAACTTCAGACCACATTGGTATCTTCATGTTGTTGGACAAATAGCAAGTACCATGTTCTCAGTGTGAAAAATGGAAACAGTATTTTCCATAGCAAGCTTAATATTTTAAAATATTATTTAATATTTTATTTTTGCAATGCTAGAGTGGGGAAATCAGCAAGTGCCTGGTGTTGTAATGCAGGCCCTATTAAGAGAATTTGTTTTGATGTTTGTAACAGATCCTTTGAGTGAACTTTGTCATCTCCTATTAATAATGTGACGAGAAACACAGAAACTGGAAAGCGCACTTATGTCAAAAGCAGACAAAGTGTCATCTGGAATGATGCACAGATGTATAAGTAACACGATTTTGTCTGTGCCTGCCATGGCAGGGATTCTGTTTAACCCTTGTTTCATCTGGTCTAGATTAAATTAATACAAGTCATTCCTTTTGTTTTTTCCCCTCACCATTCTCATCACATTTGCAGTAGCTGATTTTTCTTCCACAGATGCTTCTGCCCATGAATGTTGTATCTTAGGGAAAAAAAAACGCTTTTGTCCAAGAAAAGGATAATAGAGTTGTCCTTTAAGCATAACTGAGAGAGCAACTTGAACAAAACCATGAGCATCTTTAAAAAGAGGAGCAAGACCATGCTGTGGTAGGATCAGGTAGTTCAAGTGTTAACAGAGTAAACATTTTCATTTGCAAAAAGCAGTAATTTTACTTCCCTGCTACTGGTTTAGGGCTTGGGTGGTGTCTGTTTTCTTTAAAACATCTGTACAGTAAAGATTAGCAGCTTCACTTTTCCCAGTCCTTCACCTTTAATGTACAGGAATGCAGTAGTTTGTCAGTTCTGTTTTGTCAGGAGGGCAGAGCCAATGCAGGGTGTTGGCAGCTTCATTGAGAGGCTTGATAATTTCCAGCTTTAGACTTAGATGGAACTATCAACTGTCACTTTTGGAAGAGGTTCTTGCAGTAGCTACCTCACACATTCATATAATTTATATACTTCAAAATAGTCTGTTATAGTAAAAGTATAGATCTCTTAATATCTTCTGTGAGTGCTTCTGTGACTGCTGCTTACATAACTGTGGTATGTAGGATATCAGAGAGTCATAGAATCATTTAGGTTGGACTCCATGATCTTTGAGGTCTTTTCCATCAGTTAACCCAGCACTGCCAAGTCCACCACTAAACCATGTCCCCCAAGTGCCACAACTACAGGTCTTTTTAGTACCTCCAGGGATGGTGACTCCACAGAATTCCTTAGTGAAACAGAGCCATTGAGACCATTATTGGGTTTTGGTAGATGGGGAAATAGGGCACCAAGAAGCATTGATAAACATTATGCAGGCAGTTTCTGCTGAAATACAGACTGGAATTGAGGCCTTTTCCAGGTTATATGCCCTGCCTGTATCTCTTGCTGTACCAATAGTCAGTATTTATATCTTGACTTACTTTGTGTACATTTGGTGTCAAAGCCTGTGGGACTAAAAGGCAGCTACACATTTCTGTTACACTTAATCTTGAAATGGTTTTCTAGAAACATTTGTGATAATTTTTGCTTTCTTACTTCTCCATGCATAATAAATTTGAGTCTGTAGCTCTCCCTGGGAACCAAATTCTGTACTTTGCAGCTATCTTTGGAATTTTCCTGGGTTTCCTGTTTTAGTATTCAGATAACCATTATGTATTAGAAATGCAAATGACCAATAAAATTAAGTTTGCATATGGATGGTTGTGATTGGCCCTGTGTGTTTGTTATGCTTGACTTATCATTGTCCTTTTGGGTAGAGTTCCTTCCAGTAAAACAAACTGCTAATAATTAATGTGGAATTCCTCAGCAAAAATGTTCTAATTCTGTATTGCCAAATATAGAGTTGTCTTCTTATCTGAAGAGATGAAACTGGTATTTATGAGTCATCATTTATCAGATGTGGCTTAATTGTACTGGGTGTTAGAGACTTGTTGACAAAAATGAGATTTTCGATCAGCTCCTTTAATGCCCAGACCTTCAGTCATGGCACAAATGCTTCTTTGAGTCTTGATACAAATATGCACATATTCCTTCTTGTGTGCAAATGTTCCTAAGGGTGCATCTCATTTCTGGATTAATTCTTTTCTATTATTTTTTTCCCTAAGATATAATTGACCCAGCTATCCTGCGTCCTGGTAGGCTGGATAAAACACTCTATGTGGGTTTGCCACCACCTGAAGATCGACTTGCTATTTTAAAGACCATCACCAAAGTGAGTATTTGGAAATATATCCTTAATCTTGAAGCTTGGTGGAATGATATAAGACAAATCACATGTTACAAAGAATGTAACATGGAAATTGTAGGATCCTGTCTCATGAAATGCTTTCAGCTATTCCATGAGGTCATCATCATAATCCCTCAACTCTTCTGCTGTTAAATTTGCTTTGGGACTGCAAAGGGCTGATGAATCTTGAGTAAAGCAAACCTGTTAAGCATAGAAGTTGCTGCCTTTTTTAGTCACAGTTTGAACTGATTTAATTAGAAGATTCCTATCTGAGTAATGGGCCTAGAAGTGTTTTGTAAGCTTTTTTGGGGGGTTCTAGACATTCAGCAGAATGATTCACAAGCTCCATCTGTATTTGCTCAACAGTAGTTGTGACATCTAATTGGCTTTAGTATTAAAGGAAGCTTGTGATGATCGAGGTTGTAGGTTAAAGTAAACGTGAAAATGTAAAATCTGTGCCTTCGTAGGTCCTCCCTGTGGTGGAGAGCATAATCTGCCACTTCAGAGATTTGGATTAGAGAATTCTGTGTGGGTGTTTCTCCAAGTGTGGCACAGCAGGAATCAAGGCCTTACGAAAGAACATAAAAAGCATTATGAATTACTTGGATATCTCCTACTTTTTTCCAGTAGATCAGCATTGATTGTAAAGGCCAAGTGTTCTGTCAGACCTTTTTCTGAGCTGCAAAGGAGACAAAGTCTTTACTATAGAGGAAAGATAGCATTATGAGAAGGTGTTAGACTTTCCTTCATTTCTTCTGCGCTTTGCTTCATGGATGAAAATAGATTAAATATTCCCCCATTTGCTATTTGCAGTAGACCAATTTGTTGTTTCTAAGTTTTACGGAAATAGTTAATACTTTTTACAACTCTGTTCTTAATGCTCTTCATGAGATGTTGAGAGGAATTGAGTGTAACATCTGTGGATACTGTAAGGAATCATGGTTTATATTTAACCAAATTTATTTTTAAAGGTAGTTAGGGTTGTAGGGGAATAGTGCAGCAGAGCTTGGTGCTTTGCTCCCTTTCTCTCATTCTCAGGTTTCCCTTGCTCACACTCTCAGCCACGTGTAGCTACCAAGATACACAACCCACCTGGCAAGGGTAGGATCACTCATGGGCAACTTGAAGACAAGGAACTGTAATGAGTCCTCACTTTTATCTTTGAGCTTCCTCTTGTCTGTCAATGACCAGCTGGTTGTTAGGGAGAACTGTTTGCAGTTTCCCATCAGGAACCAAGTGCAGATTTGTGTTTACTGCTGTAAATCTTGGGTGAGGTCGTTGAAAAGTGTCCTTGCTCCTTTCTCCTGGGAATCTTTGTGCTTACAGGCCTATCTTCCTCTTGGGATAACACCAAGAGGAGTGGCAATGGGATGTGGTAACCCTGTTATTATCCCACTGCCAAAATATTTTTGTCTTCTGCTGACAAATCAGCTTTGATGTGACCTTATCTGCTTATGGGCCTTCTTGACAGAGGAATACATTGCACAATAACTGCTTGATTTCTGTGGATCCTGTCACTAGTTATCATGTTGCTTATGGTAATCCTTGTGGTCAATGAGGAGTTAAATCTTTAAAGATGTTTAGGAGTTACCTGAAAGAAGAACATGGAGTAGGAAGAGGGGAAAATGAGTTAAATTAATTTAAATAGTTTATTTTTTGTTAGATTTCATCCATGTGAAAAATTTGAGACCACATTTGCTCAAGGGCAGAGAATACAAAATATTTGGTGCAGATGTGAGTGGCTTCTGAATGATGGCATGCATTCCCAGAAATCTCCAACAAATACATGCACAAGATGTGGAAGCAGAATCATTGCTGAATGAAAACATGGATGCTTAGAAAGGCATGAGGGGTAGAAAAGGGACTTGGGGGAGGAACAAGTTGTTAGGAAAACAGACAGCCTAAACGTAGGTTGCAACTTTGTTGTGAAAGACTTTTATTTCAGTTAACTTGTACCAATCAGTCATTCCCAATTATGAGTATTATGCAAGAGAAGCTTGTCTTCACATGTTTCAGTTACTACTGTACTTAAACATTCCTGCAAGCTCCATCAAGCTCCTCTGCTGCACAGAGCTTGGCACCAGAGCAGGGAGAGCAAAAAATGTCAAATGTATTTGCTCCACAAAGCAATTGGTAAAACATTTCTTTTTAGCAGAGGAGTCATCTCTCTGGCTTGCAATTTCCTATGAGAATTGCTAAAGTATCCCGTATGAAATTATATGAAGCTTCCTCATTTCCAGGTTAAAGTTTCTCCTTTCAGGATGTTTTCAAATCAGGCTGCTCCTTTAGATTTTTGGTTGCTGTGTTATTCTGGATTTTTTCCCTCTCTAACTGTTAAAAGATTCATTCAAGATTGCTTCCTTACTCTGCCTAGTCCTTGACTAGGACTGTCTGTTAAGTATTCAAATGTTTTAACTTGCCAGCTACTATATACTATACTTTATTTTCTTCTCTTGAAGGTATTGTAGGTATGTAATATATTAGTTCCTCTAAAGGAGTCAGAAAATAATTATGTGAATTTGTGCATTTTTATCAAATGAGTATCTGGCAGAAATTTATCATTGTATCATATAAATGTTCTTTCCTGTCAAAACTCAGATATTGCTTGATCAAAGACATGTCTTGAGTCTCTGTACTATCATGATAATACTTTACTGTTGCATAAGGATAACAGTAGGATCTCCAAGTGTTTGGAAATTTTGTTGGCTAGTTTCAAATACCATTTATGTAATTTAAAACTTTTGTTTGGAGATGCAAAAATAATAACAAAAGAAACCACTTCTGGGATCTTTGTGGAGGAAGCAGTAATAATATGGAAAAGTAGTGTCCAAAAATCTGCAGTATATCTAAACTCCTTTGAAATCTACATGGAAAACTTTGACATGGAAAACATGGAAAGTTTGAAAATCTATATCCAGAATGTAGAAGATACACAATTAATTTAGTCTTAAAGGTGATAAGACTAAACTGACATGCCTATTGCTAAGCTGTTTGATTTCAACACACAGTAAAATTAGAGGAAGTTCAGCTAAACAAAGCTGCTGAAGCAACCAACTATTATTAAAAATAAGCCCACATATGGAATAGTGTTGGTGTACAATGCCCTGGGGCAGGCTGGCCATCATTTCCTTAAAGAAAATCTAATCTGTGGGTGGCAAGCTAAAATTTAACATTGTTTAGTATTTTCTAATTAAATGGTTTTAAGGCTAATTATCCTTCTTGCCAGTTTGAGATTTAAAATATTTGTATTTGTGGATATTGCAGGAAGCTTGTAGGACCCCTATATGATTCCTGATTAAAGAAACTTAATCGCTTCAGGGATGGCAGATGTAAAAAACAAAAAAGTTTTCTTACCTTCTCATTTTCCTTACCTCAACTCCTTTAGGATGGCACCCGGCCTCCCCTAGAGAGTGATGTGAGCCTGGAGGAAATTGCTTACAGTCAGCACTGTGATTGTTTCACGTGAGTATCTTCTAGTTTTGACTTTCATACTTAATGTGCAGTGCCAGCAGTCTTTGATGCATGATCAGCTGTGTTTTGCTGATATTATTAAGAGGGTTTCTTAACTTTATAAACCTTTTCCCTTAGGGTATTTTTCTTGCTTTCCCTCAGGCATTAAGTTGGTAGGAATATATGGATGCTAAAGTCGTCTTCATCTGGAATAGTCTTCACGTTGCAAATACAGAAAAGTGGAGGCCTTTTGGTTTTCTTTAGTTTTATTTTATAATTCTTGCATCATCTGAGGACCAAAGAGCCCTCTTTAAGTTGTGGGCCCATACACAGTGGTGATGAAAGCAAATTGGTTAAACAGCCATAACCAGCTTGTTCTGTCACAGAGCTGAGAGCAATCCAACAGAGTAATGAGGACCCATTTCAGCTTGTGCTTTGGGAATAGCAAGGTGTGGCTAAATTTAGGGAAAGCTTCATGGCCATACCTGTCAGAATAATTTGCAGTTATGGTCCATAAAACTTACAAAGCTTCAAGCTATTCAATAATTTAATAATCCTCAATGTTTTTATGGAGTTCATAAAAGATAAAGTTTATGACAGGCTGCTTGCCACAATATTACTTGGGAAAGATGAGCAATTTTTCTTCCTACACCTTTCACTCACTGGTTTATAGTACTGTGGGTTTTTTGTTCATTGTATGGGGAGTTTGGTTTGTTTTTTTTTTTGTGGAGTTTTTGTGAGTTTTTTGTTTGTGGGTTTTTTGATGCTTGGGTTTATCTGTATTTTGAGTTTGGGGGTTTTGTGTCTGTGTGCATGTGTTTGGGTTTTTGTTGAGAGTTTTGATGTATTTGGTTTTGGTTTGTTTGGGGTTTTTCTTTTATCTGGATGGGTTTAATTTTTGATTTTTAATTCCTTTATGCCTAGCACCTCCAAGTGAAACATGGGGAGTTAATTTTGAAAAATTTTTTTTGGTTCAATGATTTTCACCAGCTGAAAGACTTGAGAAAAGTTCCAACTATTCCAGTTCCAGGAAATTGGAAAGATATACTTAAACTGATCTGACCATGTTTTGTGGATACTATTATTTTAAGAGCATGTTAACTTTACTATTGATGCAGCTTTGAGCAACTCCTTTTTGTAATGGTGAGGGATTTCATTTGAATCTTTCGTAAGATTTATAAAAAAAAGAAGTTATGTTCCCAAGAAGTGGCACAGTATTAATTAACCTTTTGGCATTTTCAAAAATGCTGAATGGGGGTTTTGCATCCTTTCTTGTTTCTCATTAATTTGATCCTAATTTGTGGCTAAAATCTGAAGGGCATCACTTTGTAATGAAGGTTGCAGACTGTGGAATCATCAGGTCTCTTTCCAGTGTTCTTAGGATGAAACTTTGTGACAGCACAACCAAATTTTAATGTCATTTTTAGTGTCTTGTCTTTCTATATGCCATCAGCAAAAGAGAAATTTATCCCCAAATAACCTGTTGTTTGTATCCCTAGAGGGGCAGACCTTTCAGCTCTCGTGCGTGAGGCTTCCATTTGTGCCTTGAGACAAGAAATGGCCCTGCAGAATACTCAAAGCAAAAAGGGTAAGAAAGCTTTAAAAAGAAAATCTTACCTAACAGTGACAAGATAAATGGAATAAAAAGTATTTAAAGTGGTTGAAGACAAGCATACACACAGCTTTCACAGCTCTACAGCATTGATTGATTGAACTTCTGAGCGAAATAAAAATTAAGTCACATAAGGGGAGGCATGGGAGGGTACAATAAAAAGTAATGCCAGAAGTCAGTATAATTCTTATTTTTAAAGAATTGAAGGTTGCAACCTTAAAGAAAAGTTTCTGTTAAATGGTTACGTAAACTGATTATTTTCTAGACTAAATACCCCTTTGCCAATTTTCCCTGTCACTACCAAAGACTAATTATGCTGACGTATTCAGAGGAGGGCTGTAAAGTGCACATTCCCTGATTTCCTACCTTTGGCACCCAGCTGTGTTGTGTAACTGAACACGTACATCCAGCACTGATGGACTTGGGAAAACCTCAGTGCCACTTTCGATCTTTGGTGCTTAGCCCATCAGTGCCTCTTGCCAGAACTTTAACAGAGAGCTATAAATTGATTTAAGTACAATCTCTGCCCTTTCATTATCTGTCTGAACTGCTGGTTTAAACTGTATTTTCCTGGGGATTTTTAAATTATAGATTGAAACTTCTATATAAAATGTCTGTCTGTTTAGATTTTTTCCCAGTATTTTGTTTGTTATTTTACCCTTAAATCAAAATCCAAAGCTAAGATGGAATTGTGACTTTTCAGATTATGTCCTTGGAAAATATCATAGGCTTTCATTATGCCCCTGATTTCTAAGAGCAACACTGGTATTTTAATGGCTTGAAATGATTCTTTTTGATCTAGTAACTATCCAGCCTTGTCTGGTTTTTAGCAATAGTAGGTTATCAGAGCACAGTGTTTGTATTCCCTGTTCTGAGGCAACAAGCCTCAACATGTTCAACTAGTGGAGGAAAAAACCCCTAGCTATAAGAACCTTCCCTGTTTTATGACTTGGCTACCCATTTTGCTTCCTGTAGCTGGATAAAACTCTTGATTTGAGGTAGAAATATCTGAGTTTATCCTGGTCATTTCTATAATTGTTCAGAATACAGCAGGCTTTATTCAAAGCTGTTCATCCCTTGAATTCAGCCTTCACTGTTAGGATTGCAACCTAAGCACTGACTGTGTGAATGTGTAGCTTGATTTGCATGTTTATAGCAGCTGTTTGCTTGGACTGTCCTTGGATTTCCAAGATGTCAGCCCTGATTGATATGAGAACATGTGAGGTGCTTTCTGATTTGAGACCTTGTTAATTTTTATCTTTAAGATAAGACTGGGGATGTTCTTCCTTCAGTTTTCAGCAAGCCATGCTCAGCTGCTTCCCCTCCCACGCTCTGTTTGGCTGTGGATGAGTGCTGAGTGTCCTCCTCAGTCAATCTTTTGGAATCAGGGCTGCTCCTTTCTATTCTGGAGAAACTGTTGCAACTTCTTGTTATACCTGATATTTTCCCTCTGGAATAAATTCAGGGGTGTGGTTTTTTTAACCCTCAGCAGTGGTTTGCTTGAAGGTACTTTTAGAAAGTGAAATGGAAAGGTATCCTTTTTGTGATATTTTTTAGGAGAATTCAGAAATTCTACTGCCAACGTGAACAGGCTCAGGCAAGCTGATCATGTTAGTCACTATGGTCTGAGAATTGGCAGATACAGAAGTTTGAAGGGGAAATTCCTAAAAATTGCCAGATTTCCACTCTTATGAAGTACTCCTGTATTTCCTCACCATTGGCCCAGCATTGACTGCCCAGAAAGGTTCACTGTCATTTGCAAACTTGGAGTTTCACTTCTGCCTCCCTTTTCCAAACCAGTGAAGATGGTGCATAAAAGTGGTTTCAGCACCACTGCCAGAGAGGGACCCACCCTACTGCAGCAGTTTTGCAGCTTCTCAGTCAAGTTCCTCAGAAACTTTGAAACACCACATGCTCCTGGTGACTACTTCCCCTTGACATCTTAACTCACCTGTTTGGCTGAATCTTGTATGTTTATTTCAAACAGATCTAGTTACACAGAATATACAGAGTATGAGAGATAATAGGAGAGATTCTTACTCCTATTCCAGCTGCAGTAACAGATACAGACCTTCTAAACTATGACCATTTTTTTGCATTTTTATAAAAGATAGCCAGTAGTCCCATATCACCTGCAGTCTGTAAGGCTGATCCTAAGCAGAGAATCTATGAGCAAGTTAAGAGCAAGTGTGGTTTAACGAGCGAGAATAAAGTTCTGCATCTTTGCAGTCGAATTTGAAAAGCAAGATCTGGTCCTTGTTTGATAGGAACCACCTGTCCCTCACTCATCTATGTAAATATGAAAACACCAATTTCATATTTACAGTTTTCAGTACATTGTCGTATCTTTTAAAGATTATACCTATTGATATACTTATTTTAATTTAACAATATAAGTTGTTTTAAACAGTATTTCTACCTGCTTATTCAGACTAAATGGTTTTGTCATCAGAAATCGAGGCAAAGCATGTTAATGCAAGTAGCTGAGGTCTAGATTACTCACAGCTACATTGTCTACATGATCAAGCTTTGGGCAAGCTTTTATCACATATTAAGCATAACAAGCACATAATGAAATAGTCTAACTTACTTGCAATGAGAGATTTTCTCCCTCCCTATAGCATTGTCACAGTTTAATTAAAAATTACATGCTTTAAAACAAAAGTGAAAGCAAAATTAAACTCTCGTAGCTTCATTTTACTGTTTTATGGAGTTTTAATGACTCAGTCTAAAAGTAATCTGTCTTCTGGGAAAGTCCCAAGTTGAACCTTTTTCTTACTGTAAATAGCATTTCCTTGAGGAAATAGGTTAAATTCATGATATTTTAAACTTGCACCTGCAAATTTTCCAGGTGTAACGTTATCTGGTAATAGGAATGTTGAACATGAGCTCCAGAGAAGTGAGATGAGAGAGCAGTGAGGTGGTATGTTTAGTTCAGTGAACATTAACCTTCAGCTTTTAACACAGGTAATAATAACTGTAGGCTATTTGCTCTTCTGCTTAATACCTCAGACAAAGTATACTTCATTTTTAATTTAGTACCTTCCACTTTCTGTTTAGTCTTTTATTATATCAGCAGAAGATTTTTGTTCAACTCGGACTCAAAATATATTAAGAGTTTTTTCATGTTGGCACATCCCATTTCATGTGGCAGAGGTGGAAATAAAAGCAATAATTATCCTAATGAAAGAGATGAAAAGAATGCACCAGACAAGACTACAATTTGTATTTCTGTCATATCTGATACCTGTGCATAGGGTTAGCTAGTAATGAATCTCTATGTAGTGGCATCCTGGGATTCTTAAATCCACATTAAACAAGGTACTTGCTTGTGACAGCAGAGGAATCCGTGACTTATTTGAAGTATGTTTATATTTTAACATACTAAGAAAACCTGTTCAAAAGGTTATTATTAGGAATAATTACTGTGGATAGCTGCATGAAGGTCAAAAAGGCAATTTGCATAAACTTAAACACAGGAGTTGTAGCAGTGAAAGCTTTCATCACTTCTGGGTAATGCCAGAGAAGGCATTGATATGAAGCCAATTATTTAGAAATTGAGTAGAATTGTAATGATAGCAAAATGTTTTCTAGGTACTTCTTAATAACCAGGAAGTTTAATATTGAATTTATGTTAAAAAAAAGAAGTCCAGAACTGGAAGCAGCAGAATTTGAGGGATTCAGTTCCAGAAAGGTTAAGGGAATTCAGTTAGGTTTCATGAATGCTGCCTTGAAATACACACAACAGTCACTTTAGTGTCACTTGTCTGCAATTTTAGTAATTTATTATGCTTTGTTCTTTAAGGAGTAATCAGGATTTCTCGTAAACACTTTGAAGAAGCTTTTAGGAAAGTGAAGTCTTCGGTGTCCAAGCAGGTAAGATAATATTCCAGTATGTAAGGCTCATTATTCTCTTGGGAAGGGCACTCTTCTGATGCTGGAGACTGGCAGGAATACTTAAGGTTGCAGCATACTTAGATGGATTTCAAACTGACACTACCTGTTTCTACATTAAACAAACCTGATGTTTGTCCTAAGGTCAGAAATTAAAGCCTCCCTTTTCAGCTGCTGATGATGCACTGCATGTAGATGGCTTACCAAGATACCAAGGTTATTTTTTAGTGTGGTGCCTTGGACTTCACTGACATTCCCAGACTGATTATTAACCTGGCACTAAGCTCTTATGTCTGCTCAGTTTTCAGTTAGAAGTCAAGGCCTTTAGAGTGTACCACATCCTGCCACAACCGTTCCTCCCCCCCCAATGATGACACACAAAGATGCTCAACCCTTCTGTTGATGTTCAAGAAATGTAAATTTGAGATGGGACATAAAACACACTTCATTAGCTTAGTTGTTTCCTATCACTCTTTTCATTACTTGGATTTGTCAAGGAAGTTTGTTTTAAATGTTTCCTTATGCCTTGTTCCTTTTAATGACTGAAAGGAAAGTTGTTCAATCATCTTAATTACTATAATTTTGAAGTTAATATATAGGAATTGCTATTATTGTAGAGCTTGTCTAAGGTCTCCATGTGTTGCCAAGAGTGTACTGCAGCCAGAATACAGCAATGTATTCACATGTAACACTAGCCAGAGAGAAGTTTGAAAACTATTTCCTTTCATTATTATTGTATTTTGATGGTCAGTGACTGTTCATAAAATTTAAAAATGATCTGTGGCTCAAGAACCTTTAAATATGATGTTGGTTGTTGTTTTCCCTTTGCTAATCACTAGGCAACCAACCACAGAAATTTAAAACATCTCCTCTAACATGGCAATGACTGTTAAGTATTAGAACATATTCCTTCTGGTTAACCAGAAATGTTATTTTGCATCTCAAAGACAGCTTAAATATTATGTGTCTGAGAGTCCTGTATTTCAATTATATTCATCTAAAGGCTTTTTAGTTAGGTATTTTGAAATATCTTTTGCAGTACAAGATATTTATCTCCCGTTTCCAGCTGCTACTTTCTATCTGCTAGATAAATCCAGTCTGACAAAAACTCTACAGACCTTGCTATGAATACTGGAAAAGTAAAAAAAAAAAAAAAAAAAAAAAAAAAAGGCTAAAAAAGCTGCATCCTATGGATGTTGTGCATCTACCTCTCCTACCCCATACGCATCTCTGTTTGGTTTAATTGGTTGACTCAAGATAA
This sequence comes from Toxostoma redivivum, assembly GCA_013397375.1. Classification (NCBI taxonomy): domain Eukaryota; kingdom Metazoa; phylum Chordata; class Aves; order Passeriformes; family Mimidae; genus Toxostoma; species Toxostoma redivivum. The sequence continues at coordinate 660,497 of VXBI01000068.1, read as the reverse complement.
ACAAAAACAATTCTTAAAGCTGTGGACAGACATGACCTTCTGAAGCCAGTTATTTCAGTGGAAGTATTCTGTTCCTCAAAACTCTCATTTTGAGTGACCGTGAAAAGGGTTAAGGAACAGTGAAGTTAGACTAGCAAAGGATGATCTTGTCTGTTCATTGTGCAGAACTAGATGGGGGAGGAAAGTGTCAATTCAGCTGCTCCTGTGATGAAGAGGGCAGTGCCTTCTCAGTGAAGCTGCCATCTAACCTAGCATGGCAGCAGGAACTGTAAGAACTCTGCCTGAGGCCTCTGGGAACTACACACCGTTGGTGACTCTCCCTGGAGAACCTCATTTATGAGCCAAGATAGTGGGGGTTTGCCTTGTTTAGGTTTTTGTTTGTAGATGTTTTAAAACGCAGCTAGTGACTCATAGAGCTGGTTTGTTTCACTTTTAAATATTGTGTAATTTTTTTACCACTGTCTGAGATATTTTTCCTCTTCTCTTGGCACTGTTAGGATCAAATAATGTATGAAGAACTGCATCAGTCGCTGTGCAGGTGATACATTTGGACAATTCTCAAAAGCGACTAACTGCACTGGTGAAGAGTTCTGCAGTTCCTGTGCCTGCTTTCAAGAGCCAGGTTGGAAAGAAGCTCTACTAAATCCATCTCTCAATTTTTTATAGTGCACCTGGAAAAAAGGTCATCACAGCCTACTGCTCTAAAGCATCCTTAATTTAACTGTCTCCAGAATAAAAGATACACACTTCCTTCTTATAACCATTTGCATTTTCCAAATGAATGCTTTTAGTGCTAAAAAGCTAATAGTATTCTGATCTATTTGGTGCCCTGAATCAGAAATCTCTGAGGTACAGGCTAACCCTTCCAAGTGTTTACACTGCTCAAATAGCTGCTTTCAATCATCAGAGAAAATTGCTGTTTTCCAGAACAAGGACACTGAAAGAAGCACTGAGAGGACAGAGCTGGAAAGTAGGCTGGGAAAGTGCTGCACTGGATGTTATCACACCATTACTCATGCATTTTCCAAGTACAGTGACACATGATTGTACCAGCACAGGCTCTCAGAGCTCTTAACAGCTTCCTTTCACCCCATCAAAATAAACTGCCCACAGAAGGCAAGCTGGGAGGGTTACCTAGGAGAGAATAAAGTTTGGAAATCAGAGAAGTGCTATGATACTATGATTCAACCTAGGAAACATTTAAGAGTTACTTAACAAGCTGGTTCTTAATTATTTTTTTTAAGTAGATAAATTTTCAGTATCAAGTATCCAAATTATGATAAAACACTGTAAAGTGACAGCCTACAACCTACAAGCCTTCAGGGAAAAAACCCAATGAAATAGTTTTTGTTAGCAACATCTAATCTGTAAGCATCCCCCCTACCTATTTAAACATGTAAGAGAGAGATCATTTAATCTACTACTTGAATTCATTTAAACAAATACCCTGAACAACCAGATCTAACTTTAAGAGTGACCTTAACAGAGAATAGTACCTTACATCTTTCAATTCTCACAAGAAATTCTGCTGCATCTTTTTACCCAAAGGTCCATGTTGAAGGTTATCACATGTAACTCAACACCACAGACTTGCATTTAAAAAATATTGATGCTCATTGTGTGATTCTTACCAGCGGGATTTTTGCTTAACATGGGATGACATTCCCTCCCTCTCCTAAGGAAGCTGGAGCCCCGGTGACTCTAATTCTGACTCATAAGACTAACAAATCAAGTCCCTGTATATAAAGCAGATGATGATATGCCTGCTTTTAATTGTAAATCATGCTTGAAGCTTCAGCTATGATTCCCAGAAATCTAAGGTAAGCATCATCATTTTCAATCAATACAAGGTTGGAAGGAAACCAAAGATCATCTGCTTCAACCTTTCTTGGCAAAAAGCAGAGGCTAGACATGATGGCCCAGCACCCTGTACAGCTAAATCTTACAAGTGTCTGAAATTGGGGAATCCACCACTTCTCTGGGGAGATTTCTCTCAGTGAGAACAATCAACTAGTGGAATAGTTTTCCTCACTTCCAATTGGAAGCACCTCTTACCCCTCATCTTTTCCATGTCACTCTTGTAAAAAGGGAATCTCCCTCCATCTTCTTTGTAACCATGCCTGGAACATGGTGATAAGTTCTCTCTCTAAGCTTTGTTTTCTCAAGGCTGCACAAACACAGTTCTCTCAGTCTTAGCTTATAATACTACAACAGTATAATAGTGATACATTCAATTCACTTGAGTGGCTGAGTAGACCAATGAAAATAAGTGATTTCTCCTTTATGGATATACAGAGAAGATTCCTGCTACTATACTTGAGGATAGCTGCAAATGATGAGCTTAGGCAGGAGTAGAGTCCTCAAGTCCTGGCATATCCACCTTAGAATTTTCCTTTCCTTTTTTGATGATATTCCTGTGGATGTATGGGGCAAGAAAGTGAAGTAGAACTTGCAAGGCAAGATAAGGGAGGAAATGCTATCAAGAAGTAGTAATAGCACTACAGTCTTGTCAAGAGTGCCAGCACAAAACATGTTTATTATTCAAGATGTCTCATTATTATTCTTCATAATGGATGGTAGAGGAAGCAGGATCCAGGAGGGTTTGAATGCATAAGAAAAGCTGAAGTTAAGGTGAAAGGTCAGTCAAGTGTCTGGTCACCTTGTCTGGGCTCCATGTGCAGCAAGGAGCAGGCAAGGGTAGGCAGCTGAATTCCATTTGCCTGCTCACATACAAGTGTTGCACCCACACTGTCCTTGTGGGAAATTCTGCTTAGGCTATAGTATGTATCACTAAAAATACAATGATCCTTTGTACACAGAAAATGGGAACTGCTTTAAGGAACCTTTTCACCCAAAAGAAATAAATATTTTGTTCTGCATATGCAGCTGCCACCCCTCCTAGCAGACACATGCCTCGAGGTTTTGCCTCCAGTCATCTTGTTTCTGTTGTGACAAGATCAAGAAATTGTTCATCATGCCATTCTCCCCTCCCTTCTCCTGAGGCTAGCAAGATATCGAAACCACAAGAATGAGCCTGTCCCAGAGCATAGTAGATGCTAACTTAAGCATGGATAGGAAGCAGAGGCAGTGCAGAGGACTGTCAAAAAAAGAAAAACGCTGTCTTCATTCTAGACTCAATAGGAAACTTTTTCCACACCTTTGTCCTGACTAAAGTCCTGTATCCCACTTCAGGTTTGATTGTGAAATAGAAGATAGTTGCATGGACTTGCAGGTTGCTGTGCTAAAAGCTGATCCACATGATGCAGGCACATGTATTTAACAGATTGTTTTCCTAGGACCTTGCAGAAGCAATGCTGTCAGACCTAGAAGTGGCTTCTGTGCCTTGCAATGTGCAAGCTCAACAGCAGAACTTGCTTTGCTCTAAGTCTTTTGAGACTTCCAAATTACAGAGTACAGTTTCCAAAAGCTGTGCCAAACTACTTACACAAGGTTGCTGCTTCAAAGTCACTTTCCTCCTCTTAGTCCACCAGGAGTAGGGCAGCCTGCAGTCTGCAGCATTGATGTTATCACCTGTTGAACCTCATCATTAAATAAGGAATGAACAGTTTTAAGCTCTGCTGTGGCACGCCACTTCATCTGAGAGAAGGAATAAATGTCATGGAGGCAGAGGTGGGCCATGACCTCAGCATCTGACAGTGGCCACTTTCCATGAACAGATCCACGTCTCAACACCTGGAGACCTCTGTCTTATGTGCTCACTTAATGAGTTCACCAGAGGAGTTCCCAGACACAAAACTGGAAGTCTCAACTGCTTCAACTGACCTCCGGTTTCAGGGAGGAAGCCCTGCCCTGGGCTGAAACATGGAGCTCTGCAACCAGACAGATGCTCCCATTTAGCACGTTAATGTTGGGAAGCAGACAGGTTCAACAGCAAATCAGGAATGCCAGAGGCAAGGGTTGTTCTGAAAGAGTATGCCCACGCCTGTCCTGTGGGAAAACTAATGCCGTACAATCAGATTCCAGGATGCATTACTTACTCCACTTAAGCAGCTCCAGATAATTGGGGGCAGGGAGTGTTACAAGCCATGCAAGGAAATTTATTCTGAAAACTACAGATTATTCTAAAAGCTCTGAAGGGGATTCAGAGCTCTGCACAATTTAACTACAACTAAAATACTTGGGTCACAGTCAAAACTTCTGACTGATTTCACATAATGGAGATGTTTTCCAAACTGAAAGGAACTAACCCTAATAAAACATGTAGAAACACCAAAGTTAACTCATTCCATCTGAAAAGATTTAGAAAAAACAATTGGTTTAACTGTCAGGGTTCTTGATACTCTTTAGGTTTAATTTGTTCTTCACCAGTTAGTCAAAGCTCCTTCCAACTTTCAGATAAAATGTTTCAAAGATTATACTAACCCCTTTCTGCCAGATAGGTTTTAATTGTAATAATGAAAACTATTATTTAATTCCTTAAAACAATAACTAGATGGTTCATGGGTTTCCTTGTTCATTTGGAATATATCAAGTCAAGTAGGGCCAGCTGGTCCTAATTATTTTACCAGGGGTTCATAAATGCTTCTAACTTTTTTAGGGATGAAACTATGCTGAATAATATCTTTCAAATGATCTGCTTTTGGCAGTTATTATTTATGTTAGCTGCTAAGGCTTTTTATGTATTACACAGGAATTCTATGCCTAAGAGGGGTCGCTACCAATGCTTGCAAGAATCAGACCATTGTTTAGATCCAACTTAAATCTCATTGGCTCAGATTAACCTAATACAGTAAATTGTTCACCAATAGGTAGACAGTAGCAGATGTTTCAGAAAAATTATGGCAGGCACAGATACCTGCCTCAGAATTCTCCACTATTCAGTATCTCCTGAAGTGAAAATAATGCATTTATAATTTGAGTTGGAACAGAAAATCATAGTCAGAACACCTTAAAGCAATACTTGCAATTTTAAACAAGAAAGATGGTGACTTCAGCCCTGTCTAAAAGCAGGAATTCCATGAAGTAGGTAACTAAGACTAACTATTAAATTTTTACTCTGAACACTCCTTATCTTAAATATTCATGTAGGATAACTGAATTTCTTAACTTTAGCTCTTAGCCATAAAACTTTATAGACACTTTCCATCCTTCATCCAGCTATGATAAATCATCAACACCAAAGATAATTTAAGAAACAAAGAGTGATATTAAGTGGCTTAAAAAGAAACTGGTTTGCAACTTCTTAAGCCTTTGCAAGTATTTCAACCCAAGCCAATTTTCCTCTGAGTAGTATCACCACTCAATAGAAAAAGGTCTCAAATCTGCTTTAGAAATACCAGATTTCTCTAAAGCTTAAGTCCTTCAGCATAAGGGGCCAATCAAAAATTCATCCAGTATTACTTTAATCTTTGCTTTTTAATTACATATAAAAATACTGGACAAAGTCTGTTTTGATATCACACTCCACCCTGAGCAACACACTGGCTACCTCACAGGTTATGGGCATAATGAAGTCACTGTAGGTGGCTGGCAGACTTCCATACCACTTCTATTGCTTAGCCACAAATAAGGGCCCACACTTAAAAACAAAACACACATTAAAACAGCACCACAGTTGAGACCGAGTTAAGATGGACCAGTGTAATCTTTTCAGGTACTCACCTTTTCAAAACAAACCAAAAAAAAAAAAAAACCACACCAACCAACCAAAAATAAAAATAAAATTAAAAAAAAACCCCAACAAAACAAAAACCAGCAAACACCCCAAAATACAGTTTAGGGTATCTAAAATTCAGTTACAACAGCTACAACTTCCACCTTCCAGATTAGTGAAGAACAACATACCACAGAGCCACCATTTGAGATTTGAGGGTGATTTGTAGCCAGTTTTGATTGCTTAAAGCCATAATCAATGCATTAGAGGGTAGAAGGCAAATCTATTGTGCTGAGGTATGGAAAGGTTCTTCACTGTCCAGCAAGTCTATCTGTTCCTAATGAACAATTTCCTTAGCAGGAAGTTTGATATCACCACCTCTCATCACATTTTAATATGTAAGAAATACAAGTGTTTATGGAGGGTACTGTAGGTTTAGGGGGAAAAAAACCAAACAAGATTATTTAACAACCTTTCTGTGTACACAAATGACTAATGTGCTAATAGGTAGTATTGTTGGTGGTTGTAGATAGACTTGTTTGCCAGAATAGTATCTGTTTCAATACATTCACTTTTCCATAAAAGCCAAATTTCCAAATGAGTGTAAATATTTATATTTAAAACCATAGTAACAGGGTAATATTTTTTCTTCAAAGATCAGAAAACCCCCAAACTCTGTAACAAGATTTTTCCAACATGAAAGCCCACATCAGAGATATTAAGTTACCTAAATGCCACCTGCTCACACTACATGCCAACAGAAGCAGCTCAGGCAGTAGGTGGGACCCTTGGAGTTGGCAATACCCTTGAATTCCCCACCTTTTTTTTTTAAACAACGAAGTCACAGAAGCCATCTCAAAGATACCAGTTTCATTCTCATAAATTGCTCCTTTAAAGGTACTCTCAATAGAAAAGGTGAAACTTTAAAGCATTGGTTCAAATGACAGATATTTAAACAAAAGCAGACTGAACATTTCTGTGCAAATTTAGTTCTTCCAACCATCAGTTCAGAAACATTTTCAACGGAATGTTTCAGTTAACAAATCGTGTTCGTTTAGAATTAACAAGTAAGTACAGCATTTTAAAACTAGCCATCTAAATAGTATATTGAGGGCAGTATACTACATTGAGAACTTTTAAACTGTTATGAGCCAGACATTTTATACAGATTTAACACCTACCAAAGTAAATTCTGTAACAAAGTGATTTTGCATTATACATATAACACTGATCCTTAGGCAAACAGAGACACATTAAACCAATGAATCTGAGGGCTGTGAGGAATGTTATAGCTGGTAGGAGTCTGCTACAAAATCCTTAAGGATGCATTGCTATGTTGCTGTACATCTTAATTCAGGACACAGGTGAACAGCTTGAGCAGGAAACCTTTATACCAGCTACTTTAAAGCAAGCAGACATTTCAAAGTTTTTTGGTTGCCAGAAGTTTAATCTTGCTTCACTTCACCCTTTAATTGCCTTTTCATGCGTGAATATGGGCTGATTGTGTCATCCATCACGAAGTCATACAGTACTTTTATCCAAGAGTTATATTGGGGCAGGTTGTCATAGTATTCAGCTGCTATTTTCTTCACCTGAAGGAGAGATATGAGGTGCTTATTTACTGGTTATATTAACATCAGTTGTGACAAATTTACAACCCTCAACATGTAACAGCACAGGAAGTTTCATTCCAGAAGTTAGATCCCACAGAAAAGGCCATTTGTGCCACAATGTGAACATTCCTTGAAAGAAAAAGCAATTCCCTAGGTTAAGTAAATCTCCCGTGAAGTTTTTGGAGCTGGCCCGAACAAACTCAGCTAACTCTCTTAAGTCCCTTCACCATGCTACCTACAGGATGGAGCTCACAAAGCAAGTGGTTTGGTTGCTATTGAAATTGTGTGACTCAGTTCAGTGCTGACTCATAGATACCCAAGTAACAGTAAAAAGGATGTTTTAAGTTCTAGGAAGAGCTGTTTAACACAGCTATTTTTACATGTAGTTTCAAATCTCATTACTCAGAAAAAAA
>VXBI01000068.1:610803-652786 GCA_013397375.1 Toxostoma redivivum | reverse complement strand
AAAAAAAAAGGGCATTTTATTTCTGAGGAATACTTTGTGTCTGAAGACAGACTTCAAAGAACGAACATAAACTGCTTCTAAAGACTCTGTTCTCAGTTGCACATGTTAACTAGGCCACTGTTTAAACTGAGAGCAGCAGGTCCAGTTAGGTGCCCATACTGCTATTTAGGGCCAACCACTTAAAGCCTTAGAAACATGAACGGACCAAAAAGGATTTTTCACAAAATTCCATAGCTTTAGTCTGAAGAATAGTAATAAGCAACAAACAAACTCAAGGTATTACGTGTCTGGTTTGAAGGCAAAGTTGGTTTTGACCCATCATCACACCTATAGAATAGTGCAATATACTTTTACTCAACAGTAGTAACTCTCAGCTCACCAGTGCTGAGGAATCAAGTGTTCAGTACTTAGGGATCTTTAGCACACAGCACAGCAGAGTCCAATCCAAACAAATTAACTGCACTGTTCCAAAAGAAGGCTTTGTTTTCTTATCAGAGCTATGGATTACGAGTCCTGCAGCAAAACCGGGTATCTACTCCTAGAATTAAATACTTGGAAAAATTCATGCCCTACTTATAGCTAAAGTACCTGTCCAAGAAGTGAAATGCTGGTTCACAGCAGAGACCCAAGTATCAAAGGGGAGTTAAAGCAACTTTTGCTGTATTTGAAAGATTTAAATCTATGAATAAAAGCAATCACATATCTTAAAAAAAAACCCAAACAAAAAACCCCCCAAAAAAACCCACAAAGCCTCAACAAACCAAGTGCATGATCTACCTGCCCTGCTAAAAGTGCTGGCAATAATTTCAGCTGCAGTTCCACCACTGATAACAGAAATACCAATCAAGTTTAGACTTCACCAGAGGTATGATCTCATAAGGTCTCACTATTGCCAAAGTCAATAACAAAGCTGTAAGACCAACACCACAGCTGCTGTCAAATAGCAAATTTAATGTCTGATGAAAAACTGAAGATTCAGATGTAACCCTAAAGCCTGTGTTCCCATTGGCAACAATTGGGAAGCACGGATACAGCAAGACAGAAGCTCCTGCCTGTAAGAAGCAAAGGTTGAAGTGAAGAAAAAATTTCACCTCTGCTACTCCTGCAGGCATTACAGTCCTGGTTTAAAACTCTTAATTCTGCCTGTCCTACACTGCCAACGTACAGCTGATACTTATTTAGGGTTCAAAGGCTCTCGCTAGAGAAACTGAATTACTCCAGAGTAGAGAAGTAATTAAACATTTGTCAACAGTATAACAAACATTAACAGTACCTCAAACCCTTTCTTTTCCCCCACCAGAGGATGTCCCTGATAGAAGAGACTGAGAGATATGCACACATTACAATACTGTCCTTAACATTTCAACGACAGAAATAACAAATCTCCTGAGTTTTCTGCAACCTCTTAATTAGTTCTCTGCATACTTACAAACAAGAATTCAGAAGACAGGTTGTAATTACAGAAAGCTAAAGTTAGTGCAAAGCTTAAGACATGCGTTCCCTCCCCTCTCCTTCTATGGAAGAGGACTGAGCAGCAGCAAACTGGAAGCTTGTTCAGGGTACCACTGAAATGCTAAATAATTACCTCCTTTATCACTCAGCTTATATTGTGGGGATTTTTTTTGTTTTTAATCTCCCAAATCCCATTCTTCTGTCAGTGTTCTGCCTTATTTTCTTGTAAAAGAAAGCCTTAATTTAAGAAAAAGTAATAACCTTAGAAGTTAACTTACCAGTGGAAGGCTCTTGCCAGGAATATTGGGGAAGTCATGATGTTCATTGTGATAGCCAACATTAAAAGTGAGCAAATTAAGTGGCCCATAGTAGGAATACGTCTCATGTCCTTTTAAAAACATGTAATGTTCAGCTATGAAGTGTCCTGAAATTGGGTGCAACCCAAGACCAAGTACTGAACCAGCAAGCATGTAGAAAATGGATTTGACTCCCCATAAATAATATATCACCACATCAAAGATGAGCTGAGCCAATAAATTGATTATTTCAAGTCGAGTAATGGGTTTAGGATTGATGCAAAGAGGTCTAATGGCATAGAAGAAAGGCTGAAGAACAATCCATATGAACTTCCTAAACCGGGTGCAGAAAAACCAGCCTTCGAAGTTGGTAGGAATATCCACATCGATGCCATCACCGCCTAGGTAACGATGGTGATCCATGTGGTATCTCTTGAAGGATATGGAGTAGGGGAGACCAAGAGGGAGGTTGGCAAATATTCCAAACCATCGATTCCACATGGCTTTGCTGTTGCCAAAGGCACTGTTGTGGGAGATCTCATGAATAGCCAGAGTCATGGAGTGGCTAATACAGCTTCCAAAAGCATAAGCCCAGAAGACCACCCATTTCCAGTCCAAGTCTTTAACCAGATAGAATGCAGTCAACTGCGCCAGAACCATCAGCACAACCACCCAGATCAGGTTGTAGTCTGGCTTCATCAATGCTTTTATCTCTGGATGTTTAGCTAGATGGGAAAAAATTAAATTAAAAAGAAGTTATTTCAAAGCCCTCCTTACAGCCAATTATACCAATTAGATTATGCTTTTTTTTCCCCTTTGTCCCAGTTAGGAGTTGTCTGCAAAAGTAATTAAAATGCGTGACCTTTCCACTTATGATATTTACTGCTATAATGAATCATTTGGAATCAAGTCATTTTAGCACTTTTACGTTGCTCAGCAACTGGACACGTACATGGCAAGCACCACTACCACATCCAGCCTCCTCAGGAAGGAAATGGCTCTGAGCCAACAACCCATCCGTAATTCAGAAGGGCTCGAGAAGGCTCAGCCCCGGTTTTAGTGCCGCGCTCGACGCCGTTATCCGCCACGCCGGACGCGGGTGCCGCGGTGACCTCTGCGCACAGCGGCCCCAGACACCGCCTTATCGCCCGACCGGCGGGCAGGGGAGCGGCCCGGGGCCGCCGGGGAGCCCGGGCTCGTACTCCACCGCTCGGGACGACAGCCCGGGCCGCCGCCGCCCCGCGCCTCGGGCTCGGCCCCCCCCCCCCTTCCCCCCCCCCTTCCCCTCCCCTCCCTTCCCCTCCCCCCCCCCCCCCCCCCCCCCCCACCCNCGCTCCCGCCGTCGACGGCGCCCCCTGCCGGCGGGGCGGGGCGGCCGTGAGGGGAAGGAGGAGCCCTCGGAGCCCTCGGAGCCCGCAGATCCCTCAAGAGCCCGCGGAGCCCTCAGAGCTCTCCGGCGGGGCCGCCGGCAACGGGAGCAGCGATGCGGAGTCCTAAAGCCGCGTTCCCGTGAGTTGCTGTCCTGGTCTGACCCCGTGCTTACCGACCCCCTGCCCAACGCTACTGAACTACAGCTCCAAACGCCTGCAGCAAAGTCTCCGCTTCCTTCTCTTTTTGTGGAAAGGTATTTGAAGAACTTCTTTGACAAACTCCTCTGTAAGAACTTCCCTCCATTTCATCTGTCACTGCATGTATTTGTCATAAAACACAGACTGTGGGCAGTTCAGTGAGAAAGATTACCCTATATGTAGAAACTGAACTATTGCTTGCCTAGAATTTTAGTTGTCCACTCATAATAATCTTAATCAGTAGATGAAAAAATCCACTCGAATTAATCTAAATCAGCAGTAGTGATAAAAACAATGGAGGCTATTATCACAAAGTAAATTATACCTTATCTCTTCATGTAGTATTGGTATCTCAAGGTTATGATCACTTAAAATTTATTAGCAATAATGAGTACAAAAGGCTTATGCCTACAAGCTGCTGGAAGCTCCATGTGCAACAGGGCTATTGGAGGGAAAATTCAATCCCTACCTGGAAATGTTTGCAATGTGAAGTAGTGGACAAAGCACAGGATCCATAAAATGTAACGCTTTTGTTAATAGTTTGGTTTGCATGCATTTGAATTAGTGCACATTAGGGTGAGATTTAGAAGTGAAAAGTGCAGCAAGGAGGTAAGACAGAAAAAGGTTTTGCTCGGCCTTTTCCTCCTCAGCCACAGAATTAGAATTGTGCAGAGTGTGAAGACTGGTGCAGCACAAGAGGCAAAGCAGATGTCTAGATTTCATCGAGGCACTGTGACCTTGCCAGGTTTACTTTTTGCTCAGTGACCATTTCACAATAAACCAGGAATCTCTGGGGCTGCCAGTGCAGCAGCTGACTGCAGAATTGCTGGGGTCACAAGAGTTTTCACTCAGCAGCACTCCAAACACCACATGTAACATTTCTGACAGCATTCCCCTCCGGTTGGAGTTGAAATATTGGCACTGCTATCCATCATTGTGCTGAAGACCTCGACATCCATGGGAAAGATCCTGCCAAAAGGAGGAGAGTGGCAGCCAGTGACAGGAGCACTGGAGGAGTGACAGCACATCAGGAGTTCAGTACATAGAGGCAGGTTTACAGCACTACAAACATACATAGATTTGTAAATGGTCACTGATTTCAGTAGGGCAATTAAACAGAAGATCCCAGGTTTATAAACTAAACATTCCAGAGCAGTTAAACAAGGTTTAAGCAACTAAAAAATATGTATTTTAAATAGGAAGCTTTGGACAATTCAATTGCCCAATTGTACTGGACAGCAAATGTCTTTCCTATGTAATCACTTTGTTTAATCAGTCTGGTTTAAGCAGTCTGGGTAACAAATCCAGATTTATTGGGTCTTCAGCAAGCCAACAGTTTTTGTATCTAATGGTTTTCATTCCAGAGACAGTGAGATCCAGTACACCTACTGTGTCTTCAGCTGGCACAAAGCTTGAACAAAAATCCCGGAATGTTCACTTATGTGTAAATCAAAGCCAGGACTGCATCCGTAGAATGGGGAAGGTGAGATCCAGAAAGGAGAACTGCAAGAATGGAGAGCACATGGACAAGCACGCTGGCCCAGGTACAGTGCAAAGTAGCACAGATGCAACTGGAGTTGAACAGAATAGTTCACAACTAGCAGGTATGTTGCTGTAAAATAGTCCAAACTGAATTTACTTATTCATGAAGCAAAAATCTATTCATTGTAATTTGCTAGTTACCCTCTTAAAACCATCAGGAACGCCAAGGAATCAGAATCCAGTGCTGAGACACATTCCACTATATCATCCTATTTTCAAGAGGCTCTCGATGTTGAAAATTCTTTGGCAATCCTAGTGCTCTCCACAATTCACTGTTAGAAGATCTGAATAAGAGCAACTAAGTTTCTGTTCAATTCTGTCTTACCTTTTACCTTGAGAAGTTACATGCAGGCATCCTTTGTAGCATTAATGGATTTGGTGATTAACATGCAATGCTGAGTATCAGGAACTGATGAAGTTCCATTTGTTTCCATCTGTTCTTTAATCTGTGAAATTGATCTTGTTAAGCAGGTAGTCTTTATTCCTTCAGCACTTCCAACTGTTACATCCATTAGCCCAGGTCTGGAGAGTCCTTACATACTGTAGTTACATAGAAGCTGTTCATTTTGGGAAGCAAGACCTTGTTGCAAACAGCTTTTCCCTCAAAAAAGTACCATGATGGTATCTTTTGATCTCATTTTCATCATGTTCACTAGGTACACAAACTTGTAAAAAAACCCCCAACCTTACTATGGAAACAAAAAGCAGCTTCTAAGCAAGTGCTATTTTTAGAAAATCAGTAAAGCTGGCCTCAGTAGTTTTAAGAAACTAAATATAAGACACTTAAAATTGCTTTCCCTGTCAGCTCTGACCTTTCAGTTTCAGTCATTGATACAAGTACAAAAATTGAACAGTGGCTGCAAATAAATCAAATTTTCATGTAATTCTGCAAACTAGACCTCGGTCTCACTGGTTTAAGGCTCCCCCTTAAGCAGATGATACAATCACTAATCACTATCAACACTACTTCGAGGCTGATAGACCAACTCACATAAATGCACAGGCACTGAGAGTGAAGAGAGATTTAGTTTTACTTTGGGTGATTAATCAGCTTGTTCATATAATGCAAAATTCATCCTTTTTATTTAACAAGGGACAACATGTGGCAGAAATTAATGTTCCAGCTATTTTGTCCAAACAATTACTTCATTCTGTTTTTTCCATGTGTATATTCTTCTGGTGTACATTCCAGCCAAGAGCCATCTGACGTTTCCCTCCTGGTGATGTGAAATAGAAATCACTGGTGTACCTTTATTGTAGAATTACCCAAAGCTGCCTTGTAATCATCCCCTCTACCCCTTAAGTTTCACCGGCCTCATTTGTTTCTCTGTCAGTACATGGAAGAGCAGGATGCACCTGCAATCCTGGAGCACATGATACTTCCTTGAGCTGAAGGTTCCAAGTTGGCACTGCTCCCAGAGAACATTTCCCATAACAACTGGCTGTTGTTTTCCAGTTCAGTTTACACACAGCCAGAGATTCCCCAACACATCCAGAAATGCTACTCTGGAGTAACCTGAAGCTAAAGTGAAAAAAACTCAGTATGTATGAAAAAACCTTTTCAGTAAATGCAATTCACAAGTTTATACTTGTCTGGAAGTATTTAACCACAAGTAGCTGGCAATTAGTCCATTACAGGAATATTTTATCACAAATAACCATTCAATGAATTTGTATCACACAGTAATTCTAGCTATCATGCTGACCCTTTGACTAAGAATTTGCATTTGAAAGTTCAGGTATATGCCAGTATTTTTAAGCTGAATAGCAGGTATCTATCTCCAAGATAGACTTACCTGTAAAAAACATTCTGAGCTGTAGAAAATCAGTACAAGCAAATGCTCCTTCAACAGTTTAAGTCTGCTCTCAGACAGTCTTTTATAATTTCCTTGATGCTTAAGAAAAATGCCTTTTTTTTTTGGAAAAGACTCAAACTACTTGAGAAGTTTATTTGAAAGCTAAATGTCTGTCAAATATTAGGCATTTGCAATGTTACTTCTGGTACAAGCTACGTTTTAGAAGTAAAAATTGTAGCTGAGCTTTCAGGAAAAATGTCAGTTTTCCATGATTATATAATATCTGACCAGACAAGTTCTGATTTGTTTGGTGCTTTAAATACAGCCACTAGGTTATCCTGACAGCCATATAAAATGAACTTGCACTTTAACCCACAGCAGTAATATCAAGATTGTGAACAGCTACAAATGCAGCATTTGCAATTTCAGTGCCATACCAAGTTGAATTCAGAACCACCTAAAGACAAAGGAGCAGATGGTTAAAAAAAACAAAACATGAGTCAAATTATAAAGCTACATAGTTTAGTACATTAAAACAAAACCAAGGACAATGGTATTTGTATAAGATTCCAAAAATATACAGATGGCGGGGGGGGGGATAATCACTGTACACAACTCTGAGGTGGTTAAAGTGACCAGAGAGACTGAACAGTGCAAGACATGCTTTTCCAGTTACAAGCTCAAAACAGAAGTGCAAAAGAAATTAAAGCTCTGAAGTGATTTACCTTTTCAGTGAAGTCTGAAGTGATTTATCTTTTAGGATAAGGAAAGCTTAGAGTATTGTCATCAGTGTTACAGAGAAATTTCCACCCTAACCCAAACACAGACACACAAAATAGTTTAAGTTTTCCCATAATACAGCATTTCACTCAAATGATGTTCCCAGAGCTTGGTGACTCCAGGGACAATTTGTAGGTGTTAGGTGTTGGCCTATGACCCAAATGATGCATAGGCAGCCTCTCCATTCTCCAGCTTTGGCTAACAATAAATCCCTGCCTTCCAGGCAGGGTAAGTGGCAGCCACACAGCCCGGGCTCAAATGCTCCTGCTGCTCACCTCCTCAGACCACCTTGCTGCAAGGAAGCCACTGTGCTGAAAGCAGAGACTGAGTTATGGCTGAGGAACAAAGGAATTGCTTGACAGGTCTCTGTGCTCTCTCCCAGAGTTTGGAAGAGTTTCAGGCAAGTGCTTTTGGCAGGCTGACTAAGCTGTACATGCATCTATCCATGCAAACGTAGAATATGGCTCCCAAGACCTAGAACCAGAGTGTGTGCATGTGAAGACTGGATAGAAGGCCCTTCCATGGAAGTTTACAAAAATATATAGCCAATATTGTAGCTTAAGAAGTCAGTTTTACTCATTACAGAGAACCCCAAAAAGTATTAACTACTTTTCAGACATTCCAGACAAGGTCACTTGTAACAAAAAAGGTCAAGTTCTCAAAAACAAGGTTTTAAAAGCGGATCTTTCCTTCAAGTGAGCAGGACATCTGTTTTTACTCTTAACCATTTAGTCAGTTAAGACAATTTATTTAAGATTTCATGTGAACATATGCATAAACACAAATAAGTTTACTTTAAACACATCTGCACGGAAAAAAAGGTTAACCCTTCAAAACATAACAGAGCAGGTCTGGTTAGTATGTAGCTATTGCAAATCTTAAAGATTCTGTGCATTAGGCCCACCCATATAGAAAGCAGGGGAAAGTCAATGAAAGAAAATTACTGTTCAAGTCTAAGTGGTGTTTTGAAGAGCCAGCAGCCTAAGTGACACCATGAAGCTGGTCACAGTATCCAAACAAGCAGGCCTGCTTGGGCTACTAGAGCAGTGTATCCTCCTGAAGGCGCCATTTCCTCCCCAGTTATTTTCTGTTCCGAAGGCGTTTAGATTTCCTAGGACAGTCTGTGGAATCCACCGCCTTCCTCCGTTTCCGGGGAGATTGTTCATTTGAGCCGGAACCTGAGGAATTCCCTACTGTGCTCTCCATCACCTCTCGCAGCTTGCGCTCCAGCTCGGCCAAGCGGGCGTTCTGCTCCCCAATGATTTGGGTTTGCTCAAGCAGTTTCTGGTCTTGATCCTGGAGCTGCTTCTGCTGCTCCTGCACTTTGACGCGCAGCTCCGAGATCTCCCGCTTTAGCGCCGTCAGGCCCGTGCCGTTGGCCTTCACCTGCTGCTGCAGCTTGGTGACTTCCTGCCTGGAAGGGCTCTGCTTGGAGAACAGCTGCATTGTTGTCAATGCTGCAGAAGGCCCTGGAACTTCAGAAAGAACTGTGATTAATACTCTGCAACTTACAGGTAGAAACAGTGTCCCAGTGTTCATGTTTTGCTTATCCCTACTCCCCACACATGAATCTGAATACCCATTGTGAGTTATGTGAACAGGTAAACAGATTTACAGTCACTTAAGTGTCTAACAAGAACATGTGGTAATCTCAGAGCACAACCAGTTTAAAATTAAATTAAAATTAAAATACTTACAGCTTTTCAGTAGTCTGGAAAAAAGTTCATAATTCATTTCCTGTATATAAGCCCCCCTCCTTCTGCTGTATCAAAAACTGTGCAGAACTACTGTGCTGTCATCTAGACTTAGTGTCACAGATATTAAGACAAAACCCCACAAAGCATCTATAAATTAATTAACATGGGATAGTTAAGGCTGAATAAATATCTTTCATTAGACCAGCAAAATTCTGCTGTCTTAGTTGCAGACAGCTAAAGTTCTAAAAATTTGTAGTTTGGAACTTAACAAGGTATTTCAGTATAACTTACATTTTAGAAGAAAGGAATTTATTTTCCATGCTTCTTTAGAATCACTCCTCCTAAGCACTAAAACCATACTGGAATCTGAGCTTGGAACTGTTGATTCTAATAAAGTTCCTGCAAATCAAGGAGACTAACAGCTACTGTATAATTTCTTTCACTTTTTCTGCCATAAAAGATATCTATCACTTTCGCTGTCATTATACTCTTCTAGCAATGCTGTGCAAGCAAGGTGCAACTTCAAGTGCTCTACAGAAAGAAGAGTCTGAACAGCCATCCTCCTTTTTTCCTGTCAGGATGCCAGCATAGCTACCATTATGTGACACTAAGGGGTTGCTATTGAAGAGGTTATGCCCTTCCCTCAACAAGAGAGAAGCATTTTATGCACCACAAAGCCTTGGCCTTGAAAAGTTGATTGACATCAACTGTGGGTTTGGGCAATACTTCCTCATGTGAGAGGCTCAGTATATATTAATGCATATAATTAAAAGAAAAATTTAAACTCATATATAATTTTTTACAAGGTATATAATTTAAAAAATGAAAGTATAACAGGATATAATTAAAAGGCAGCATACACACTTATGGCTAAAAGGATAGACAGGACATACAAGAAACCAAAGCATCTGCAGTTAGGCCTATTGTTTTTGCTTAAGATGTAATTTTTTCCCCAATTTTTACTAAGCTATTCTTCTAGAGAGTTAAATTTCACAGTTCCTAAAGTGTGAACACATCCTGTATAGGGAAAACTCTACAATTTTACCAATCTTTTGCCTTTTACCATTAGGTTAACTTCGGCCATGAGGCAACTACCTTAGAGTTTGGTTCAAAAAAGTTCTGGAAAGTCTGACAAGAGTATACAAAGGACCAGCTTAATGGCTTATTTTTTTTTAAACTGCCTTTTCGCTACTACCTGTAACTATTTTGCTCATTACTGCATAAAATAGTACCCCCAGTAAAGTAAAAAAAGCCCATTCTATCCCTCTTTGTACTACTATGGCTTAGGCAAATTCATCTGCAGCTTGTCCTAAAAATAAAAGGCATCAAGTTGTCATCTCATGTGCCAAATTTCAACCAAATGCAGTGATAAAGTCTCATTCATTGGTGGCACAAAAGCATTTGTTTAACGAATACACACTATGCAATTCTAACATACATTCAAGTGACTGTTCTCTTGGTAGTACAAAGGCTCCTTAAATTTCAAAGCAAGCGAATGTCAGTTAGCATTCTTAAGAAACAAATATTATCAATATTTATATAATAAAGCTCCCATTTAAGGGAGGGAGCTTTGAAAACATACAGTGCTGTGATTTTTTTAAGAAAAACTAAATAAAACTTAACTATATGTTGGAATTAATACCTGGGGCAGTTCCTATTAGACGTCCCGATACATCTGACCCAGGCATCTTTCTTTTCAGTATTGGAACAATCTTCTCATCAAAATATTCCATAGCCATGGAGGAAATGTCCCTTAGTTCTTGAAGAACTTCATGAGCTCTCTGAGGAGCTCTTGTAGAGTTTACATATCTTAGCACTCGATAAATTTCATCTATTACCTAAAACATTTAAGAAGAATTAGGATTTTCTGATAAAGGCAAGATTATTTCAGTTTGTTCTAGGAATTCTGGCATATTCAGGGGTTTTTACCACATAACATAATTGCACACTACTGTGTGTTTTAGTTCCAGATCAGCTTTCTGAAGTGCTGTTCATGATATATCAGAGAAGCTATTAATTTAATCTATCACAATAGCTCTCTTCAAAGTCATGAAATAATGCTCATTGGGTAAAATTTGAAGTACAGCCATAGTTGGCTTGCAAGTTACATAATCTATACTCAGCAGAGCATGATTATTTCCTTCAGGAGAACCTGAAGCAAGAAGCCCCAAAGCAGAGCAGTCACTACCCCTGCCAGTTATGAAACAGAATTGGAATACCAAGAATCAGCATTATGTCAGCCTGAAGAGCTGTAAAAATTCACTTGAGTCCACTTCCATACACACAAAATACTGCAAATTCAGGTTAAGTCCAAAATATATTCATTTACAAAACATCAATCCACTATTGGCAGAGAACAAAACCCTCTTGAAAAGTTTGGAAAACAAAGTCCTTTGGCTAGGAGAGATACAGAGAGATGAATGGTGTCTCACTAATTTATGAATTAAAGTCTGAGGCAGGTCAAGATAGGAGTGCTGGTCTCTTAGCCAAAGCTACACAGGTATTTTGCACAGGATTAAGAATGAAGAGTTTCCTGAAGAACACACATGATAAGGACCTTGTAATACAGTTGCACCCTCTGTTCTGATAAAGGAAGCTTAGATAAAAGTCCCAAAAGCTAGACAAGACCTAAGTTTCTCATCGAGCAACAAACAACAAAAGACTTCTCCAATTTCATCCACTTTATATCCTGTTAGCAACAACATCCTCAATATAAAACCTTGCAGCAGTACTCTGCTATCACACAAAATGCTGAACCTCAAAGCAGGAATAGCATATTCTAACACAAATTCACTCCTGGCAGTTCTGTGGTGAAATTTCCTGAGGGAAGCAAAGCAGGTGGGAGGGAAACCACAGACTGTAAGTGAACACTAAGCCTTGAATCTGATTGACCAAAATATTAATTAATGGGTGAACTGGTAACTGTGCTGAGGGAGCAGCAGTGCTAGCAAACTCACACACTAGGTAAATATTAAAAAAAAAAAACAAACCACCCACCACAAACCTTTTAGCAGTTGTATCAAAATAAAATCAAGGTCCTTACAAGTTGGTGCCCACAAGGAAAAGCAAGCTCACCTGCCCAACTCCTGCACACCCCTGGCCTAGGGTGAGTACTGCCTTTCCCCCTACTCTTCAAAACAATAGGGCAACTTTTTTTTAAGTATCCCATTTACCATGTAAGTATCAGGGACTTAAGTTCATTTGACTTTGTTATATTAATTTTTTTAAATACATGGTATATAAAAAATATAAAGTCAAATAGGAATATAATTTAAACTTTATTAAATATCAAGTCAACAGGAGTGTATACAGAAATAGTTACTTCTTCAATATAAGAATACATTCCATGCCCACAGTTTATCCTACCACTGGATGCGTAAATGCCTACATGCTTCCCCAGAATCCAAGAGATAAGTTTTCCATTCATCTCACTGCAATTCAGTTCTCTGCCCACAAAAAAGTAACACTAACATATCCAAACCTTACATGGAAAGATCAATGAATAGAGCATTAGGATAATGTTCACTGATCTCATTTAATCCCTGAGCTGTACCAGTCCTCCTCTGAGCACAATTTTGTCAATTCCCCTGTGGACCGGTGATTTCACTTATAAAACATCAGTATCTCCAATGTACATCTTGCCTGCATAATTCATATTTAATGCTGGGCTGGTATTCTAAAACACCAGAACTGCTCAGTAATGTCCCCATTTAACACACTTTACATTTAAAATGAATTCCACCTACTGTACAAAAATATACCATCCATTGTAATACTGAACAGTGTTTTGACATACTAAATACCTTAATTCAATTAACCTGAAGTACTCAAACCCTTAAGAAAGGTGCCTAAAATCTTGATTCACTAAGTGCTTAATGTTATGTGTTGTCTAAATTACTACATCTTCAAATGGCCTCATCACATGTTTTTTTCTAAAAGGTAGTAGAGGATGAGTACACCACAAGTCAAACATCAGAATCAAGAGAGAATCTAAGGGCAAATAGAAATCAAATTTAAAATAATTAGTATTTAAATACAGCCTGGTTTATTCACTTCAGACTGCCTGGTTAAACAGAGTATTGGCTTGTAGGTTTGTTTGCAAGTATATATGTATATATATGTACACAGTATCAGTTTTTCCCCAGCTGTGACAGGTTAAGTTACACAATCCTATTTTTTAAACACAGATACATATTCACATAATATAGTCTACATTTTACCTTTCCAGGTATGAAGCAACAGAGATTGGAATCCACATACTTCATGAAAGTCATATTTAAAAGAGAGAGTCTCGTTTCTACAGCAGCGAGGATGTCTGCATGGCGAGCTAATGAATGGTTTCTCCTTTCTGACTCCCGCCTGGAAAACAGACCACAAGGTGACACTGATTTAACAAGGAGCCCAAAAATCAAACTGTAACATTTGTCAAGTTAATTTCACCCTTAAAGCCCTGTAACCACTAACATCTGTCTTCATGGAAATAAAAGATACTGACTGAGACCCAGCTAGTACAGCATACTACACTTTCTTAGACAAAATTTGTTCTCTAAATAATAATTATGCCTTATGTGCTCCATAAATTTTGTATGTAATTTAGGACTATTTAAGAACAAGGCTGCAGTACTAACTAGCAGCAGACACTGAGTCAGAGTGAATATTTTTATCCCACTCACTCATATGGTCAGTACTTCAATGCAGTTGAAATAATAAATGTAATATATTAGTAGGGAAGTTTATGTAGCGAAGTACTATTATGAAGTTTAGGTTGAGATAGAAATGCTTTCTGACAAAGGATCTCTACACTAAGTAGCATTTAGTTTCTTCACTCTGGCTGGGAAATCTGATAGGACACAGCAGCAGCTGCATTTATTCACTGGAAAGAGGAAGAAAGACATTGATTTAGTGAGAAGCCAGTTCCCAGTAATGCTCACATGTCAAATCCCTCTTCCTTGTTCCCGTTTACTCCATGCCAGTGAAAAAACCTTGCCCTTTTTTTTAAAGCAGAGTCTTTGATAAATCATCAGTGAAGGCAGTTGATCTTGAAAAGGAATGGCATTTATTCATTCCCAGGAATCCTCACTTCATATGCCAGAAGAGTTGAGTAATACAGAACCCAGACTTCTCTGTTTTAAAGACCAGACACACTTTTCACACCATTATTCAATAATTAAATCTTAGGTTCAAGGTGCTTTTAGGAAAAAAATGAAATAAAGGTGAACGTGACTCAAATTTTCAAGATTATCTAAGAATTAGCCAGAAAGGAATTCCTTTTCAATAATCTGCTTAAATTAATCTAATACAGTTAAATTTAATTCCAGTTTTAACTGGTACATACCTTGGAAGTTGAGCTTTGACTTGCTTTTGACACAAGTTGTGGTATCTTTCCACTTTCAGAAATCCCTGATTTAACATTCTCTGGCAAACCAAGTCCATTCGTTTACAAACCTGTGTTTAAGTAAAAAGAAATCTTAAGGCTCAATTAAGGCCACAAGTCACTTTTACTATTATCTTATCCCTGCTTGCCAGGTAGCAATATATTATCTTACTGTTTTTTGCTCCATTTCAACAAGCAAAAACTGCAGTTGAGATTAAGGCATCTCCATCTCCACCAAAGACCACAATACACCAAAATGGAGCAACTATGTTTCACACAGTTCACAAATATATCTATTGATTTTGCCTAACAAGAGACAGTAGGCTGAATGCAACCTATTAGAAGCAAATATAATTTCCTCTGATTATAATGGAAGTTGCAAATGCCCATGTCTGGCTTTTAGCATGGTCTCCAGAGTGATTCTGGTAGATTAAATTAATATTTTGTAATCTCAAAACCAGAAACCTTTAAAGACAAGAAATCATGGTGATTTTCTTCCAGTGTTTAAGGCTTATGTTTTTTAAATCAACCACAATTAAATTTAAAAACATATGGAAAACATTGCACATGGAACAAGATTCTCCTTTTTGTATAGAAAGGTCTTTTCTCCTCTGTTTAAAGGAATCCTTTATTTCCTATGTTGGACACTGATAGACTCAGGGGTTTTTTGCCCCACAGATTTAGGAAGAAAGGACATGAAGAGCTGCAGAAGATATAATAAACTACTAAAGTCAAACCTTCACAAAGTTACCAGCTACAGGACAAAGCCAACTCATACAAAAGTTTAAAGCAATTGCTATTCAGTTCTGAAGATGCAAGAGCCTAGTGACCCAACTGTTCTTTGAAATTGTTTTGGTTTTGTTGGGTTTTTTAGGCACTAAAGTTCACAGCTCCCACTGTGACCTCACTTGCCAATAAATACACTTTTTTTTTTTAATAAGCACTCCTTTCCTTCATACACTCCTCATTTCATAACTTTAAAGTCTATGTAAGTTTATACCCTGAGGAAGAAGATTCTCTCCTCTCCCAGAGAAACCTGCAATTACTTTGTGCAATGCCTTCTGTATAAAGAGAAAGAAATTCTGCTTTGTGTCACAGCTGGTTGAAGTTGTGTGAGAACTGACCACTTTCAGACAGATCTGTATGGACAGGCCATTAAGCAGTGACTGTGGATCTGCCTGTGCTCCTCAGCATTAGATCTTTCTGGTTAACAAAGAAGGATCAGACAGTAAAACTGTAGAGGGAGAGTCTCAGCTTACTCTGCCCCATATTCAGTGATCCAGTTAAATCATCTCCTTTGTGTAAGGAAAAATGCTGGCCCTTCCTACAGGAAGGAAAAAATCGTTCTTTCTTCTCTGAGCTTGCAGCTCCAGGGGCGCAGAGATTTAAATCATTTTTGAGTCCAAGGCTCTGCAGCTTTCTCGCAGCTCTGACGGCCCCGGATCGCCGAGGCAGGAGCTGCGCCAGCTCTGCAGGCAGGGGCACAAAAGGAAAGCGCCTCCAGCCGCGCAGAGCTCGGAGGCGGCAGCAGGGCTTTAACCGTGCGCGCAGTGACACCTGCCGGCAGAGCCGCCCTCCCGGGGACGGGAGCCCGCCACACCAACCCATGGCGCTCTTCATCTCCCTCCCTCGCTTACCCCACACAGCAGAAATAATTATTTGCTCCAATTTCTCGACATTACCCATATTTAGCCAGTATTCAGCCTAGAACCCAAACACCGGTACCAACAGAAATCAAAAATGTTTGCAACTTATTTTACCAATCATCTCGTAATTCTCAGCTGGTTCGCCATGTAAACCATATAGCATCTGGATTTATAGGAACAATATACCTCCTCTAGACTGCACAGTCAGTCATATACAAAAGAGCATCATTACACTTTTAGGTGTCCATAGTAGACTAAGACAGTTTGATATGAGCTACTCAACAGATCATAAGTTGAATTTCCTTATCCTTGTATTTGCAATTTTGGTGAATATTTTCTTATTTTAGTCAGAACTGAAAGAGGCTGTGTTTCCTCAAAGGTCAAGTCCAACCAGACCCTGTGTTCAAGTTTCACGGTTAGAAAGGTATTCCAAGTCCATGTAAAAAAGCAGAAAGAGAGGTTGCTTCTTCATGTGCTGACTTTTGTGTGATAACAGCTTTCTGTGAGCCTATAAACTCACTTTCCACTTCATTTGTAAATAAACCAACACAATCTACTAACTTCCATTTCCTCAAGCATGTCCTATTTCTTCCAAGCTTCACTACCAGATAACCAACTCCAAAATTAATCTAAAATATCCTAGAAGATTTAGATTCAATATATGTTGTTTTCCTTAAAAAGGTACACTGACACCATGTTCCATAAAATGCCTTGTTTAGGGTAAAGTAAGTGGCAAAATGCTTATAACTTCATCAAGAAACTTTAAAATAAAAATGCCTGTAAATACAGACTGACTGAAACTAGGAACATTAAAGCCATGCTGTCCAAAGGGCTTACTTGCGCTGTGCAGGAAATAAAGACAAATTGGCTGCAGAATCTGAGTAATTCTGACGTGTCAGAATCCAAGATAACCATCTTAGAGTGTTCATGGAAGGAGGCTGTGAACTGTGTGATTTTAATCATGCTTGTTGTAGTAATAGCCTGAATGGAAGTGCCTTTCCAAGCTCAGACATGTGACTAAAAAAGAAACTGGAATTTCAGAATTTCAGTATTATCTGAAGCAAAAATTTCAAAGCTTCTGCAAATCACTAAAAATATCCCAGTAAAAGGGGCCTTCAAAAGCTGGAAGATAGTGAGCTTCCCTGTCAGCATGCACAGAGCATTACAGCTTCAGACACTGGATCTTTGGGGTTTTCTGTTTCTCTCATGGGGATCATCAGAGGAAGTAGATGAAGAAAATACCCAAAAGGCCTGAAAGCAAAATGCTGCTGCTTTTCCTCTCATTCATTTTGTCAGAACAGAAGTTTGAGGGCTCAAGATTTCCCTCATTTCAGACATGATTACTCTCTGAATACCTATTGTTTAGGCTCTGTTCCTTGGAACTACTTCACTGCTTAACCAGTAGGTGCTTCATTTATGCTTTCGCAGGCAGTAACCCCAGGAACAGCAGAAAGCATTATGCTCAGGAAAGCAAGGGCTTTTTGCACAATGAGGGGCCCATGGTCTTGCCTTGCCTGATGGCAATCATCACAAGCAGGAAATGTTCTTTACCTCATCCTTCGGTCACAGAAAAAGACTTCTGGATCGTATGCCTGAGATTATGCTCCTCATTATGCTCTACATAAACAATGTTCCTATCTCCATTTCAATCTGAAAACATTCTGGTGTTCTATATCCTCCCACCCAGCCAACTCCTTGGTCTGTTGTCTTGTACACACTGTAGATCCAAACCCAATTCAACTCAGAGTTTCTTTTTCTTTTTTTTTTAATGGATCACTGAGCTAAGGTGATCCAGAATGAAAAGCACATTAGGACATCCGTTCCTTCCATGCTGGGATCCAGAGAATGCATCAAAATTATTTGTTTAGGGAATCCACATTTCTTTGTCTAAACATGTATGATCAAACTTTGTTTAGGTTGATTGATGTCCTGGATTTTTCTGCTTTCCTCAAGATGCTTTATTCCATGGAATTCCACATTCTGTGAGGCTGCTTTTGGGAATGTTTCTAATATGCATGAGATCTGAGCAATTTAATACCCGTCATTCAATTAATGTGCTCCTGCAATGTATCTTTAGCACAATACTACTTATCATAAGATACACTCATTCATCTTTGATAAGCAGCTCAAGTCAGTTCACCAGAAAACAAAAATTTACTGTTTATGCACAGCAGCTCTTAGAGCAGGAAAACACTGGTCTTTCCAAAGGCTACTCATCACCTTTAAAAATCCCAAAGGAATGAAATTTTATTATGAATTTATGCCTAGGCATTGCTATTTTAAAAGGCTACCTTAATTCTCTGAGGAGAATTAAGCACCTGGAGCTACGAAGAACGTTCAGTGAACTGCCAAAAGAACACCTTCAGCTCTGAATAGCCACCTGAAAGACCCAGCTGACCAAGCTTATGGGCTCAAACCAGAAAAGCTTTGATTCTTTACATTACTGCTGGTTAACAAAAGGCTACTTTCTTCTCAGAAGAATGCTCATAATGCGTTTTGATGTGCTTAAGGGAACACTTGGGAATTTGATGGAGATTAACTTTCTTGCCTGTCACTGACTCAAAAACTCAAAATCGGGAAAGACCAACTGAATAGTTTTCTTCATTTTATGCCCAGTGTTGTTCTATGTATGTTTCAAAGTTGGTATTTGCATATTTCTGAAAGTTCTGAAAGAGGTAGTCCTCTTATGAAAAAAGGAACTTGGAGGTGCTATATAAGAGAGCATAAAAATGTCACATTTTATTTCCTAAGTGCCAGTGAGAGTTAAACAGGTGGTTTAGTCCTGACATCATCACCTTTCCTACTCTCACCTTCACTGCCAACACAGCATTGCTTACAAACACTTAGTGATGGAGAAAGAAAAAGCCTTCTGTTGACTTGTGAGAACTCCCACAGGCACTACCATTCATAAGATGCAATGGGAAAGGTGCAGCCACAGGCTGTGCCTGGCATTGCAATTCCAAGCCTGAAACGTGGCATATCCAAACACCATGTGATGTACTTCCCTTCCCTGTGGTCAAACTGCAAGTACCCCCTGTGATCTTGGGGATGTCCTGTGCAGGGCCAGGAGCTGGACTTTCATGACCCTTGTGGCTCCCTTCTAACTCAGGCTGTTCTGTGGTTCTCAAAGTACCACATCCTTTTTACAGATCCACTACCTACTCTCACAGAAGAAGCTGAAGTCTTCAGGGGACTGATAGCATACTCTAAAAATACTTAGGAACTGGTGTGCTTGGAGCAGTATAAATGAGAATAGATTTTTTGCTTGAAGAGCTTTCAGTTTAAAGTTACAGTCAGGATACAACACTTCAAGTTGCTGATCCAGGACACAGGCAGTCCAATTTCCTGCAGAAATACGCTTGTAATATTATCCAGTTTAGACTAATCGAGTTCTTAAAATAGGAATGGTACAGTGCATGCACATTTACTGAGTTACATAAGCTGCATTAATTCCCTCACTATTATTCCATTTACAACCTCGTAAGAGATTCAGTAAGACAGCAGCTTATCATAATATGACACGGTTTACATCAAGCTCCTTATGCAGGCAGTTAAATATTGATATACATCGATCTCCTCACTGACAGCTGAGGGGTTTTTTGGCATTATAAAGTTCAGAGGTGCAGATACTATATGTTATTAATTACAAATCCACTAAGACTGGAAGAAGTGGGCAGACTTTTTTTTTTTTTTTACGTCTTCTTTTTTGACCCACATTTCTAGATAGGGGAGGATTCTTGGAGCAGCAGGCTCACCACCTCCTACACTTGTAGGCTTAAGCCCTATAAGTAAAAATAAACACACATATGAGACACAATAGACTACCCACCCCAACCAGTCACTAGAAGAAACGAGCCTCCAGCAGCCCAGTGCTTTCTTACAGAGCGTGAGAGGAATGAAAGAAGTAAGAGCCGGCAAAAAGAGCTTTAAGAATGCGTGTATGGAAGCGCACACCGAGAGCGTAGAACGGATAAAGCCGTATCCCACCCCATGCCATCCCATCCAGTCCGTTCCCCGGCGGGCGCAGCNAGCCGCTCCTCCGGCGCCGCCATCTTGGAGCCCGTCCTTCCTCCGCGGGGGAACAGCACCGCCTCTCTGTGACGCCTCTTCCGCAGCCGTCACGGGCGGGCCCGCCCCGGCGTTCCCGCAGGGAATGAAAGAAGGGAATAAGGGAATGGAATAAGGGAATTGAAATCCGAGCGATGCTGCGGCGCCTGAGGGCCTGGGCCGCTCCCCCTGCGCGCAGGGGAGCCGTTCGCGGGCGGGCGTCGGAGGGAGGGCGTCCGACTCTTGTCGGTGGTGCCTGGAGACAGGACGTAGAAGCAAGGGCCGTAGACTAAAGCGCGAGAAGTTCTCTCCGAGGGAGAATTTTTTAAGCTGAGGGTGGCAGAGCACTGAACAGCTGCTCGGGGAGGTCGTGGAGTGTCTCTCGACCTTCAGACCGCACCTGGACACGTTCCTGTCACCTGCTCCAGGTGACCGTGCCTTGGCGGGCGGTTGCACTCGTCATCTCCAGACGTCCCTGGCAACCGCAACGGTTCTGTGATTCCCATGCACGGTTCCCTCTCTCGCCGTGAGGAGTTTCCCTAATACCCAACCTGAACTTCCCCTGAGGCGGCTTGAGAGCATGCCCTCGTGTGATACGGCTGGAGGCTGGAGAGGAGGGATGAGTGCCTCCCTCTCCATATCCCTCTGAGGAAACTGTGGGAAGGGCCTCCCGAAACTCCGCGGGTGCTGCTGCGGAGGATCCGGCAGTGCTCCGTCTGCACGGGCACAGTGACCGACCGGGAGAATGCGCTTGGGTTACAGGGTGGAAAATACCCCTGTAGCTCCTAAGTGAAACGCAACCACATCCTCATTACAANCGCCCCGGCCGGCCGCGCCCCCCCCGCCCCGCCGCCTCCCCTCCGCGGCCCCTACCAGGCGCAGCTGGCTCGTCTCATCGTAGGACAGGAAGCTGAGGATGCTCTCGATAGCCACGATGGGCAGTCCCATGAGCGTGTTGCTCTGAGGCGGCGGCTCCATGGGCGCCAGCGGCTCGGCGGCCTCCGGCAGCGGGGCCGGAGAGAGCCGCGCCGANATGGAATAAGGGAATTGAAATCCGAGCGATGCTGCGGCGCCTGAGGGCCTGGGCCGCTCCCCCTGCGCGCAGGGGAGCCGTTCGCGGGCGGGCGTCGGAGGGAGGGCGTCCGACTCTTGTCGGTGGTGCCTGGAGACAGGACGTAGAAGCAAGGGCCGTAGACTAAAGCGCGAGAAGTTCTCTCCGAGGGAGAATTTTTTAAGCTGAGGGTGGCAGAGCACTGAACAGCTGCTCGGGGAGGTCGTGGAGTGTCTCTCGACCTTCAGACCGCACCTGGACACGTTCCTGTCACCTGCTCCAGGTGACCGTGCCTTGGCGGGCGGTTGCACTCGTCATCTCCAGACGTCCCTGGCAACCGCAACGGTTCTGTGATTCCCATGCACGGTTCCCTCTCTCGCCGTGAGGAGTTTCCCTAATACCCAACCTGAACTTCCCCTGAGGCGGCTTGAGAGCATGCCCTCGTGTGATACGGCTGGAGGCTGGAGAGGAGGGATGAGTGCCTCCCTCTCCATATCCCTCTGAGGAAACTGTGGGAAGGGCCTCCCGAAACTCCGCGGGTGCTGCTGCGGAGGATCCGGCAGTGCTCCGTCTGCACGGGCACAGTGACCGACCGGGAGAATGCGCTTGGGTTACAGGGTGGAAAATACCCCTGTAGCTCCTAAGTGAAACGCAACCACATCCTCATTACAAAGTAATCCAGCCTGCTGTATTTTGCCTATAGATGTATTTTACCTTTCTGTGTTTGGTGTCCAAGCTGTCCCTACTCTGCTGGCAGAGGGAGCCACAGCAGCCGGGGGGGTGCAGGTCGGCTGCCAGCCTTTGGGATCAGAGCCAGCTGGCAAAACCCTCGGCAGCCCGAAAACCACTGCCTGGAACCAGTCATAACTGAGCAGGCGGAACACCCAGAATAAAGCAAACTCTGCTCCTTTATTTGCACTTTATCCTGTATTTTAAGGAGGTTTCTGGATCAGATTGCTGGGACAACAAAGGGATGGGACTAGGAATGCTTATAGAAATTACCCTTGTGCTTCTGAGAACAGACAGAACACCTCAGTTTCACAAGCATTTTAGCCTGACAGAAGTTGGCACGGCCTTTGAAAAGCATGGTGCCAGTCTCCTCCGTGCCTTCAGCTGCTGCTGCTGCTGCTTTGTTTCACATCAGCAGCAGTGTTGGGTGTCTGTGCTTGACTGGGGAACTGGTGCTGCTGAAGACTGACCTGCCAGAGGAAATCAATAAACAAGTGCCAAGATTAATGGTGGCAAAGTGTGTGGGAAAAAGACATCAAATGTCTAGGGCGAACGAGACCACCTCTTTCAGTACCTGTACCAAGGTAGTACAGCTTAAAATATTACAGGACTAAAGAACTAGCTGTCTGCAACACCTCTTTACATTTTCTTTTCAGCCATGCTTCCTCTCTTTGAAGTTTTATCTTAACCCATTTCTTTCACTCCCCCCTTTCCTCAGAAACTCATCTGCAACCTCTTTCTTAAAAAAAAAAATTGAAAAGGCATCTGGAAAAGAATTAACTTGGGAGCAGGGCAAATGCAAGTGTAAGGCTTTATGTGTGTCATCCTAATGGCACTCCAAAAATGTGTGCTGAAATTAATATTTCCTTTTGGGGAGCAGAACACTGTGTGCCTTGTATGGATCTGGAAGTGTTTTGCTGCCTCCCCTCTCCTAAACTCATCAATGCTGCTATCTTGCAGCAAGGGTTTTATTCTTGTGCATGGTTTTCAGACCTGATCTCCTTTCACATGCACCATCAGCAGTTTAAAACTTGCTCAGGAGAATTTTTTATGAACTTGTGACTTGGCATGTGAAGTTTGGGCTGGCAGTGTGTTGATGCTTTAAAAGGAAATGGGGTTTTTCATCCTACCTAAGCTTATAAAGTTTCACATTATTTCAAGTATGCTTTTTTTTTTGGGTCATATAATTTGAACTACTTCAGTTGTTTAGATACAGCTCTATGTTTAATAAATACAAGCTGTATGTTTATCATATCACCAAACAGAATAAATACAATAAACAATATATATATTATGCTAACTGTATAGGTAGCTTAACAGTTAATAGATCTATTTTAGTAAGTAGGGTAATTCTGCTGCCTTCCAGGTTCTGACTCATGTCCTTCCCCTGTGTATCTGGTGTCGTTTTTCTGAGCATGCATCACTTTGCATTAATTTGGAAAAACACAGTTCTCACGCACTTTCATAAAATCCTCCTTACAGACTCTCCAGTGGATGAACTTTTCAGTTATTTCGGGATACTGTGAAGCCAGAAAACTTGATAATACTATCTGAAAGGGATGAAATAAAATTATGTAGAATCTATTTGCATGTGACTTATCATGTGTCATCTTTAAATAGCCTTAAATCTTGAAATCTTGAAATAGCCATAGTTTTGATTTCACCATGTTAGAATTATAAGTATAGTTGGACTGATTTTTTAACTTCTCAATGACTCACAGGAAGGTGTTAGGGGAAATGAATTTTTGCACTTCTTTCATGCAAAAATCCACATAATATTTTTATTTACGTTAGGGGGAATGAAATTTTGATGTCTCCATACTCTGGACTCCCAACTGATTGGAGTGTGGTTCAGGCTGTGAAATTTTACTGAAATTGTGTGGAATATTTTGGTTGGGCTTTGTATGGAAGCAAGCAACACCAAGAACTGTGATGAATAGGAAGGAGCCTGGCTCAAATACAAGTCAAGTTGTATCTATGAAATCTGAGAAAGGAGAAGAAATTGAAGGAAGAGTAGAAAGAGAGCACAGAAAGAGAAAGAAAGAGAGAAGCAGGAGCTAACAAGCAGACATCTGGGAAGATGAGAGTGGGGGAAAGCTTTAGCAGCAGGGGTAATCTAGCACTCTCTAAAGAGGTGAAGGAAAGTGTGTAAGTAGGTCAGGAACTGTCATGTTGATGTGGAATATTGGAGCAAAGAGGAGTAATGTGCTCAGCAATGAGGGTAAGAGCAGAAGTTGGGTGGGAGGAGAGCAGATTTGTTTTATTAAATCAGTGTAATCAATAGAAAAATAGAAAAGGCTTTCCCACATGATATGTTTTCTTCTCAGGGGCAGCAGCAGTTTGCTCACTTCATGGATATTAGAGATTTTTAAAAAGAGATGCTAAATTTGAAAGAAGTCTGGTCTATTCACACAACTATTTTCATTCAGGCTGCTGGGCACTAAGGCAGAGTAAAGTCTTTCTTGCTTACAGGTCTTTTCATGAAAGGCATTAAAAATGGAAAAGAGTAATATTTAAATTTCCTTTGAGAGTGTTTTTAATAAACATAGACAGCAGTGTAAATTTGAACACATTTATCTTTTGCAGCTGAAACTTTTAATCCTTTAATAGATAAATGAGTAAATATTATGGCGTGGAGTCAGTCAGCTTCAGATATGAATGTAATCCCAGTTTAATTAAATCAATATAAATATTTAACTGGATCCTTTGCAGTTTAATCAGTTTTGGACCCAGTAGTGCTACCTGTTGCATAAAAAACTGGTCAGGAAACTGACACGAAAATCTACATCCACCCCTTAATTTACTTGTAATACTGTATATTAGGTATCTGATAGTAATCATATGTTGATGTTGAGAGGCACAAGAATATGATGCTCCATGGGAGATGAGAAGTAGAAGCAAAAGGAAAACGATAGAAAGACAGAAGGATAGAAAATACAGCCTCTGTGGATTTTTCCGAACTGAAAGTCTGGGGACCAGACTAATCTTGAATGGTTTATGTAGGTCAGGTATGTTGTGCAGTCAAGCTTTCATCATATATGTTTTTCTGTTTCAAATTTCAAGAAAAAAAGTGTTTTCAAATCCACAGGAAAATTTGCATTTGTAGACACATACTATATTAATTCTATACAACTAATAATTTATTACAAATCGGGTAAACCAATGTACTTGGGGGATAAAAAGGATAAGGGTTCAGACAAATAACCTTTCTATTTCCTTGTAGTCAAAATACCTCCCCCAAAGAGGGCTGCAGAATCAGCTAGTGATAGCATGTTGCCTTGGTCAGGTTACACATCCCCACACAGGTGTAGTCAGAAGTAACCTTGGTGAACAAACTTCGATAAAAAAATAAGAGACTTTCATTGGGTAACATGACTTCTGCTAATTCTCTGCTATTCTCTTATAGGGGGTTTGCCATCCCTAGGGCACAGAATTAGTTTTTACCATGAGGAAGGGCTCATTTTTAATGTAAGTTCCAAGGAATTCCTTTAATTTCAGTATACTTCCACACATTTACACTATGATAAAAAGATAATTCAGTGAAGACATAATAATGTCTCTCTGTCTCATCAGTTCAGCTTGGTGAAATATCATAGATCCAACAAACTGCACCAGTACTTTTGATGTCCACATGTCTGCCAGGATTATCTCAAGCAGAGACTGATATGCTGAGGTACAGGAGTGTTGCTCTGGGTGAAAGGTGCAAAGAAAATGGATAAATTAACCACGAGAAGAGGTTCACAAAGACATGGTTTGCTCAGTCCTGCGGTCACTTTACAAAAAAGAAATTGTTGGGGGCCTGATCTTGAAATAATTTTTTGTTTTCTGAAATCCTTCTGTTTTCATTCTCTCCTGACTCCAGAGGGACTGCTAACATGAGCTAAGTCTGACTTCTTGGCAGCTGAGCAATAGGGATGAGGCAACAGTAAAATGGCAGTGTTCATTTAACTCTCCACATCCTCCAAACATCCAGCTGGGATGAAGGTCCAAAGTCACTGTGTTGCTAATCAGTGTCTTAAAGTTTCTAATGAGGAAGGGGATTTTGATCACAGAATTTCTGTTTCCAACAGCTGAATATATTTGTGCTTAATGAGCATGTGTTTGAGTTCCTTGCCTGTTTTTCCTCACTGGGCAGCTCCCTTATCTCACTGGCCAGCTTCCTTATGGGGCTGGATGAGTGGCTGCAGGCAGATACAGCTCTCCCAAAATGCTATAATTGCCCTAAACAGACGTTTTGTTACACAGGGGCTTCTGTCAGGATCTGTGCTCAGATAAATTGACAGGGATCCAGAGTGAGTGTTGTGAATATAATTTAGTTATTGAGAAGAATGGCAGCTATGTGCGATGCATACAAAACACTAATTTGTGCCAGCCTCCATTTTGTTGAAAGATGCTGGGGTCTAATGGAAGAGGAAGTTTCTTTCTCCTCTTTTTAAGACACAGTGCGGACTTGCTTTAGCTGGCTGGTTGTTAAATTACCTGTAAGGGAAAAAAACCCCACACTGAATTTAAATAACATAGAAAAGAATTTTGAGTGAGGAAATTAGAATTTTCTTCCAGCAAATAGCTTGAGAAGTTGGAGGGGCTTTAGTTTACTGAAGTTAAATCATTCCTTGTTGACCTGGAATAAATTGAAGACTTCTCTTTAAAGTGAGTGATGCTTATGATATTAATGACACTTTCTATTTTTAGGGAATCATCCTTTGAAACTGTATTTAAATGATCAGCTTAAGGCCTGAATAGGTTGCAGCAAAATTGATGCAAATTTCTGAAGTATTTTCTGAGTGCTGCTGGCTCTGTAAAATTATTTGTTTAGTAAGTAACTTGACTGAGTATGTACTTTGTGCAGTGGGTGCATGTGGGACTGTCACAACTTAGATAATGGGGTTAGTTTACAGAAAGGATTCAAGTTAAGCAAGAAATAACTTTTAACTAACTTTAAAGTTTCAGACTCTGAACTTTGGTTGTCTTGTGCAAGCTCTGTGTCTTTGCTTGCTTATGTGCATGACTAGCTCCTACATACAGTGACCAATGACTTTATGTTTACTTTGTGTAGTTGTAAGTGCTATGACAAAGCTCTCATGCCCTTGAGTGAGGAACTGAGCTGTTCCTTGTGTTGGGAAAGTCTAGATTTTGTTTCAGCTGTGGCGTGGGAATTGTGACAGAGTACAGTTATTTGTTTAGATTTTAAATGGATTTCATCTGCGTGTGAATAAGGACATGTATGCCACAACCAAAATAGACTTGATGTGAGCACAAAGCACACACCATCCAAGAAGGGGCCTGATGATGTTCTGCATTAAGCATGCACTGATGTGATAAACTCCCTAAAGAGGTTCATTTCAGCTGCCAGACTCAAGTTTAGAGAAGTGGCTTATCTCCAGGAGGAAGGTATGTCTTCTGTGTCACTCCTCAATGTCCAAGAAAACTTTACACTTAGAGAATTGGCTGACAGAAGTTGTGGCAAGCCACTGTGTCTTGTCTTAATTTAAAATTGACACCTGTTAAATACTTCTTGATGTATTGCTTTGAATGTGGCATCAACCAAAGGCTTTTGCTTTGGAAGCAGCCACTGGAGTGACATTGGATGTCCTGGCTGATGTTAGCAAATTTCTTAAAAGATTTCATTAATCTTACCTGCAGACTTTGGAATTTGGTCAAGCACTGGAACAGGCTGCCCAGGAAAGTGATGGAATTGCTGCCCCAGAAATGTTCAAAAATGTATAGTTGTGGCCCTATAGTTGTGAAGGACCTGGCAATGTTGGGTTAATGGCTGGACTTTATGACTTTAGAGGTCTTTTCCAACTTTAATGATTCTGTGGTTCTATGAACTAGGGAACTTTATTTTCCAGCTGGGAGATAGACTCAGTCATTGCTGCATGTTTTCCCCCAAACTTTTTCTGCTGTAAGGTCTGTTATCTGATGTTTTGAAAACAAATTAAATTGAAGGAATGCAGCATTAAATAGTGGAAATTAATCTAACAGCAACAAGAGGGCAGCTGGTGGATGAGCAGAACTGTATGTAGGTACTGAAAGTATTAAACCATCGGTTTTCTTTTCTTTAGCTGCATTTTCTCTTTGTGAGGAAGTTTGACAACACGGACTAATCGAGGTCTTTGTGTTGAATCACTGCCTGGAAAAGCCTTATCTTGAGCTGAAGAGTAGCTGTATAAATTAGGTGCCAGAATTTCAACATTGCTGGAAAGAATCCAGACTTGTGAAGGTGCTGTGCCACAGCCCGATGAGCTTAGATGAGCAATTCTCTTGGCATGTTCCTTTTTTTTTTTTTCCTCTTTTCCCCACAGCAATCTCAATTCCAAAGCTTTTCCTTCCTTCTGAGCTCTTAAATCATATCCTTCGGGAATTAGAGCTCACAAGTCTGACTTGGTGGAGTTTTAACAGTAGGTGGCAGCGGACAGCAAATCTAACGCAGCTGCCCTCCTGTACCTATTCGATTGCTGTTGTTCTCTTGATTTATGACTAACACCCTCTGAAATTATTGTGTTAGAAGCAATCTAAGAATCATATTCAGCTTTTTGCTGAAGAATTGAAGGGTTTAGTAAAAAATACCGATAGGTACAGCTTTTTTTTTTTTCCTTTAAATTCTTATGAGTTCTTGCAAAAGGAATGTTACCTGATAATCCTCCAAATTTTTGTCAACACTGCAAAAGGAGGTTTGGCTAGTCTGGAAGTAGTCTTAGGCAGTCTGGTAGAGCAGAAGATGTGAAGTTATTATTAAAATTTCTTAGATGCAGCACAGGAATTAAATGGAGTTTTTGAGTTCTAAGTAGTGTGCTGAAAGCATGAAATACAGCAGTGTTTTCCAGCTATGTCCTACAGATCCCATTGTATGGAAAGACTAATAACAAGAAAAGATGATACTGTTTCTTTCTACTGATTATCATTATCAAAACCATCTGTAATGTCTCTGCTACTGGAGGTTTCTGTGATTCAGATCAAGTAGATCTCCTGTGGAAAGAAGAATGATTCTGCTACATTTCTATTTAGTGGTTTGGTGGACTTTTTTTACTTTTATTGGATACTTTTCAAGCCATTCTGGGAGTATGAACTTCCCTTGAACCCTTGCTGTGATTTCTTCTAGGGAACTACATGTGGCCTTACTCAAGTGCAGCATGCTCTGCTTAGGCCGCCAAATGTAGTGGGAACCAGGGAAGAGGTGCAGAGCTTCAGCTGTTGTTGCCATTGGCTCCAGGTCCTGTGGATCTCCTCTTCCTTTGCCGGGTAGCTCTGTGTATGCAGGACTGGGAACTGCTGCCCCTTGCCAATGCTCCTGTGCATGGCTCAGTTATCTCCAGCTGTCGACACTCTACAGGTTGAACCTGCGGTCAGAAACCTCTCGTATTTCTGCCTTCTCTGGGGGAACCATCAGCTCTCTGCTCGTAAACCAAAAAGTCTTTCCTGTAATTAATAACCCTTTGTGAGAAATTCATGCCATGCTTTTCTAGTGAAATCATGTCTGGGTAGCTGAGAAGCAGGAAGGTGAGGAGGGCAAGCAGTGCTGCTGAGATAGGCACCAGTACAAGTGGTTTTGGCCCCACTTCACCTGCAAACCTGGCCAGCACTGTTCCCTCTGCTGGAGAGGAGCTGGGATCTAAAGTGCCAGACCAGATGGCACTGAGGGCCTTCATTGCAGTGTATGAGTCACAAAGCCTGCACAGAACTGGAAATAAATAGGTGCACCCCTTGGAGCTTCATTTCCTTAGCAGGGATGGGGTTGTAGCTCCGTGTGGAAGATGTCAAAGTTAGAACTTGAGCCAAAAGAGACTTCTGTGAGTTGGCCTGCAAGAGGCTTGTGCTAGCAAAATGTGGCTATCTTACACATACACTCATCTGAAACACCTTTTCTACTTGATTTTTACCTATCCATTCCCAGGTTTATTTTACAGACTTAAATTGTTATTTCAATATTCTAATTATTAAAATTATTTGTGTCTGTATTTAGGGAGTACATTAAAAGATCACACTCCTGATTTTATCCCTTACCAGCTAGATGCTTCTAAAAATTTGCAGAATTGTTGGCCGGAGTGTGTCCAAAGAGGGACAACAAGGCTGGTGAAGGGTCTGGAGCATCAAGGCTTCTGAGATGGGACTGGGGGTTGTTTAGCCTGGAGAAAAGGATGATCAGAGGGACCTCAGTGTGCTCTGCAGCTCCCTGAAAGGAGATTGTAGCCAGGTGGGAGTCGGACTTTTCTCCCAAGTAAGAAGTGACAGGGCAAGAGGACATGGCCTCAAGTTGCACCAGGAGAGGTTTAAACTGGATATTAGGAAAAATGTCTTCATTGAAATGTCTTCATTCAAAGGCTGCCCAGGGAAGTGAAGGAGTCACCTTCCCCAGAAGTGTTTGGAGGACACGGAGATGTGGTGCTTAGGGACATGGACTAGTGGCAGACATGGCACTGTTGGGTTAATGATTGAACTCAATTATCTTAGAGGTGTTTGCCAAACTCTGCGATTCTATTACTCTACAATTCTAAGAATTTCAGTTCTCCACTGCCACTTCCTTTGACATGTAACATTTTTATCCTGTAAGATAAATCTGAAGTGTGAGTTTTAAAAAAACTAGCAAATGAAGACTGTCTTTGCCAACCTTCTGTGCGTAGGCTGACCCATGCATGAGGGCAGTGGATAAGCGAATCGGAAAGAGCTGGAATTCACAGATCCACTCAGCCGGTGGGATACCCGCGGGGTTTGGGAGCGTGCCGGCGGGCGCGGCGTGCTCGGAGCAGCAGTCCGGCTCTTCGCGGCTCGGGCGGCGCACTTCCCGTCCCGGAGTCCAAGAGCCGTGTGGGACAGGGCAGCAGCCCCGCTGGAGACGCGCGTTTCCCGCCGGGACAACAGGGAGCCGCTGCTCGGGACGCGGCCGGGGCGCGTAAGGGGCGGGGCCGTGACGTCACGGTGTTGCCAGGAGACTCCGCTCTGTGTTCGTGAGTCGCCCAATGAGCGCCGGCAGAGGTGACGTCATGCCGGCGGCCGCGCCTCCTCATTGGCCGGCCGTGGCGCGGGGGCGATGTGCGCGGGGAGCGGGGTGGAGGGGAGGGATGCGGGAGCGGCCCCGGGATCGGGACAAACATACCGGGAAGCACGGCTCGGCTCGGCCGGGATTGTATCCCTGTCCCCCCCACTGCAGCAATATTGTATTAAACAGTGCATGCTTACCGCCTAGGACTTCCTGGGGAAAGGGGCGGGGGGGTGTTATTAATGCTCTCAAAGTTTCTTTAATGCTTTAGAAAAAGGGATGTTTGTATACAAATTAAGTTCGTCTTTTGCTCTTCTTCATCTGGGAACTTCTAATCCCCTCCGTTTTTATTCTGCCAAATTACTGCGAAAATTTTATTTAATACGAGAAGGAAAAACAGACGGAGCTGGTTTTCCTGCCGAGAGAGCCCTGTAACGGTGCTGATTGAATATACTTTTCTTCCAAGCCTTGCGTGAACTTCTGAAGTGCTGCTAGCAAAGTGCCTGGATTTGAGATGGGTGTCCTGCACACTGCTCCAAGGAAGGGAGAGCTTTCCCCCCCCACCTCTCAAGTAGTGGGTGCAAAAGATTTGTGGAGATGTTTTTTGGACAGCCCAACTAAGATTTTGTCATCTCAATGAGGTCTGATTTGATCGACTCACGAGATACAACCAAAAAAACCCAAAAAAATAAAAGGTGCCCTGGGCAGGGATGCTCCATTGACTGCGTACACGAGGAGCTAAAAGGGATCTGTCTGTAGGACGGTCCGTCTGAAGCAGTAGGGATGGCAGGGGCTCGCAGATCAGGCTAGGGGAGGCTTTGCTGTTGAAACCTGATCTTGGCCGGTGGCTTCCCACCCGCGCTTCCGCGCTGCCGATCCAGGGAACACCGGGCTGCGTGTGCCCCTGCCCTCCGTGGGGCCCCGAGCCGGTGCAGGAGGAGGTGACCCGTGGGGACTCCCACGGATCTCGTATTGTCACAGCCCCGTTGGTGCCGGGCCCCGGCAGGTCTGACCCCCCAGCTGGACCTCTCCGCGGCACCCCGGCCGGGGCAGGAGGCGGGCCGGCCCCTCCCGGGGGTGGGCGGCGGGCGGGGCGCGGCGGCTCCTCCTCGCCGGGCCGGGGTTAGTTTCGGAGCGGAGCCGGGGGTGGCGGCGGTGGGAGAGTGGCTCCCGGTGGGAACAAAGCGGAGGGCGGGCGGTGAGGCCAGGCCGAGCTCCTCCTGCAACAGGTCGTCCCGGCGGCAGCGCAGCCCCTGCATCCCCCGGGCCGCCGCTCCCCGCTCCGGGTGGCGGGGCCGGCACCGGCCGCCCCCATGCGGTTCGGCTCCAAGATGATGCCGGTGAGTCCCGGACCGTGGCGAGCGGAAAGTTGGAGCGGGGCAGCGGGAGGGAAGATGGATCCGGCGGGCGTGGAGGCGGGCGGGAGGCGACCCTCCTTCCCTCCGGCATTCCCCCTTCCCTCCGGCATTCCCTGCCCGCCTTCCCCCGCTCAGCCCAGGCTCCGCGGCCGCGCGGGGGCTTCCCCTCCCCCTCCCGGGTTTTCCTTTTCTTCCTCTTTCACGCCGGGATCAACTTGTTAGACGGGCCCGCTGGCGCCGGGCCGGGGCCGGGGGGGCCGCGGGGCCCCGGCAGCAGCGCGGGGCGGAGGGGGGCCCACGGGGCTCGGGGCTTTTCCTTCGCCCCGCTCCCGGGGGATACGGCTTCCCCGGCAGGGCTCCCGCGGGCTAAACGGGCACTTCGCATGGCTCCTTCTTATTCTTTGTTTTGTTTTGATTTTTTGCTTGTTTGTTTGGGTTTTTTTTTGTTGTTGTTTTTACTGGTGAAAAGTTGCTAAAGTCGGTTTGAACCGTGCTGCTTCTGGGGGGCTCCTTCCTTTTGGAGCGCCCGGGCTCCCGGAGGAAGATGGTGTCCGCGTTGTTTACGGTTCCGAGCGCCTGCGAGCTCTCGGGCAGGTATTCCCACCTCGGCCGGGAGAGTTTCGGGAGCTCTTGGCCGTGCTGTGTGCCAAACCTGCCCGGCTCTGGGAGGTGTCTCTGTTTTAGCACTTTCACAAGGCACACTTAGAGGAGCACCACCTCCTCTAAGGAGTTTTACCGTGAATTTTAAAACTACACCGTTTTTGAGGTCAGATGAAAGCAAAGCCCAGCAGCTTTTCCTTAGTTTCCTGCACAATATATGTGAAAGTGCTGACGTAAAATAGTTTCCTTTGAAAGTACACCTGCCATTAAATACCTGGCTTTAGTGGCAGGGATGCGGCGAGAAATCCATATCCTGTTGTTCTGG
Source organism: Toxostoma redivivum (assembly GCA_013397375.1). NCBI lineage: Eukaryota > Metazoa > Chordata > Aves > Passeriformes > Mimidae > Toxostoma > Toxostoma redivivum. The sequence continues at coordinate 619,548 of VXBI01000068.1, read as the reverse complement.
TAATATGTAGAGAAAATCCCGACAAGCCTAATGCCTCTTTAGTTCTAGCTGAGGGTGCTTTAAAGTCTCCTCTGTGCCATCCTCCCCCGGGCGATGTGGCCTGTCTTACCTAGGAGCTTTGCACGCATAGGTGGTTCCTTCAGCAGCACCCTTGTATTAAAGATTATTTCTAGTTTAACTCTTCAAAGAACTGACTGAAGCAAGCCAAAAAGGAGCGGTATTGAAAGGTGAAACTGGGGATCCATGCTGGAAGGTTTCAGGGAAGCTTGTTGTGCTGTAGGTGTGAGGTTCTTCCCCTGCAATTAGGAGGAAATAATGAGCGATAATTTGATCTCGAAGAACACTAGAGAAGGCTGGTGATGATTGCTCTAGCTAATGAGGGAGGAACAGACAGAATATGAGCACAACTAGATAAAATAGCATGTGTTGTGCAACAGTGGTGTTGTCTGCCTGTAAAAGCTTAGGAAAACAAGCAGTAAATATAATAAGGTGTTAATTCAATCCATGTCAGAGCTGAGCTAGGTAAGCGCCCTCATATATCAGTGAAATCTCCAGGAGATGTTGCTGCTGGTGAGTTCCTTGTCACTGAGTTCAAATAAAGGAGAAAACAAACAGGCAGCAGTCTCACCCCATCAGCATTTGCAGGTGACAAGTTCCAGAGTGTGCATTGACCGGTGGCTCAGACTTTTCTTTGGTTGATGACTTAACTCATTAGTGATTCTGGTTTTTAACACGTAAATAAAGGGATGAATACAGCCTTTTCACATTGTGTTTACTGCGAATAATGGAAGGTTTGTGAGAGTTGAAAGTGGCTTAAGGAATTAAAAATGTAAGCATTTTGAGTATTAGAACTTTTAATTCAGCTTAAAAAGCTTTTCTACAGATTTCTTCTTTGTCTTTTAGTTAATAAAAATCACCCTCATTATTCTTTTCACAAAAAAAATTTGAAAGTTTGAGCTGGGCCAAGAAAGAGATTTTGAAGAAAGGAGGGAGCAGGACATGAGGGCTCTTTTATTTGTTCAGTAATGAAGTGTTCATAGACTTCAGTATCTTTTTCTGCATTGTTTGAATGAGAAGTAGTAGGCTGGCCCTAAACCATCTACAAAATGTTTTGTTTCTTAAAGTTTAAGATTTCTCCTTCTTTTCCCCACCCTATCTCTATATGATTTTTAGCTCTTCGCTCCAGGTCCACCTCCTGTGCTCCAGAAGAGAGTGTGGGCAAAGGATTAAACAGCACAGTTTGTTGCCCAAGTGGGAAATGCAGGCAATGTGAGCCCAGCCAGGAATTCACCTCTGAGCAGCTGCCAGGGAAAAGCTGGGAAATTGCTGTAGCAGCATAACTGCTTGTGCTCTTGGGAGACTACCCTGAAATGGGAATGTTTTCCTTGTGGTAATGACCAGTAGGAGCTAAACTGCTGCTCTAACCATATGTCAGGGCAATGTGATTGAAAGCCTGCACGAGGGTGTACTAAGTAATTTGTGTACTGTACTGATGTAGGTAATAACAGGGTTAATGCTGGCAAACTGTGTGAGGTTGTCTCACCTTTCATCTGTGAAGGCTTGTGGGAGTGTGACTGGTACTGTTAAGTAGTGAAAAGGAGCTGGAAATAGTTTCTAAAATAGCATTGTTTTTCCACAGCATAGTTGTTATCTCTTCTTTTATTTTGCATTATTACCCTAAAAGGAGTATGTGTTGAGAAATAATTTGGGTCATTATGCGTACTGGATAAATGTTTGGGGTTTTTTTACCTGTCAGAATGTGGGATGTGGTAGATTGAGCTACCCTTTAATACCCAGAGAACTTTTTAGATCAAACCCCCTTGATCTAGATAAGGATTAATTTTTAAATTTGAATTATATTTGAATTGGTTACTGGGGGCCTCCTGAAATCGGGATGGATCCAGACCTACAGCTATACTGTTAGGGACTAACTTGGCAAACATAATTCCTTAGTAAGTTTTGCCTTCAGTCATCAGAAATGTCTGAAATGTCTGACGCTGAAATTCTTGATAACCGTGTGTTCTTTTCTAATCAAGTTAAGCTTTCGAGTGTAATGCTGCAACTTTGATAGCACAAGGAGTAGTGCTTTCCTTCTAAACTCTGACATCTTGTCCCAAGTGATCTTCTTGGAGCTGCCACATCCAGTAAGCACTTCAAGTACATATTTTCTCTGCAGAATGCTCACTAGTTTGTGGATATGTGTACATTTAACCTTTAAAAAAACCCCTACAACTAAAGCTGTTTTGCAGTTAACTGGAACTGCCACATGGATTCTGATTTACTGAGGTAGTTGAGTAATAGCCTGTCTTCGGGAACTTTTGTAGGAAACGCTTTTCTGGTAGTTTAACTAAAGAACCTTTAGCAGAAGTGAGTCTCTTGGGCCTTGTAAGATAAGCAGCTCTTAGTTTATAAACAAACTGACCCCCAGCAGAGTATATGGGAGGAATAAGTGAACTATAGGATCTCGGTGCTGTTTCCTGTGGTCTTTTAATGATTTATCTCTGATCAGGTTTATCAGTCATTAACACTGTTTTCCTTGGCCCCTTTCATGGGTTTCAGGTCATGAATGGGGTTTCAGACTGTGAGCTCTTCAAAGAATATGCTGCATATCTTCATCTGATTGGAGGATTTAGTTTATTAAGTGTTCTTTTAACTGAATATCCACTTAATGTTAATAATTTAAAAGTTTTAATACTATATTCAGACACTTTAATGTAGTGCGCAGTGTCTAAGTATTCCGTCTAGAATGCTAAATAAAGCTTAGGTGATTGTTTTGCTGTATTAGCTCTAAACTTCTCAAACCTTTTGCATTTCTCTTACAGACTCTGGCCTGTTGTTATGCACAATAGAAAACACTGCCTTCAGGTTCCCAGAGTGCTCTTTTTCCCCTCCCTTTGCTTCATGCTGTTCCAACAAGATCTTTTTAACTTTTTCTTTTTTTCTATCCAGTGAATGATTGTTCCAGGAGTAGTTTTAAATGCATTTACTTTCTCTTATGTCCTTTTTAATACCATAGCACTCTACCTGCAATTTGTGTTTTATTACACAGCAGTGTATTAATATCTTTGTTGCTTTGTGTGGTTTTTATCAGGCATGGGGGAAGGGCAATATTACAAATTCATATCAGGTCAAGTTGTGGGGACCATGGGAATAGTTAATTATGCCTCTTGTGATCTCTTGAATAGTTCAGGGGCTGAGTGTCTTATGGGGCTCTTACATTTGCAGTTTTAAGGGCTAATAGGCAGTCATGGAGTTTGGGATGGATGGATAATTAATGGAATTTTGTTTTGTCTTTTCCTTCCTAGTGTTGTCAGATGGGATCTCTGTTTTTTTGGTGAGCAGATCTGCTTTGTGGGGTTAATTTACATGCAAGTCAGTTGGACTTTAAAAGAGGCAGGTATAAAGGTTATTTCCACAGAATAAACTAGCGGGATGGCAGTGTGCCTAGCATTCCTTTCAAATTATTGATGGAGAAACAGTCTTGAAAGTGCTCCATTTGTCTGGCCTCTTGTTAAAGAGGCCATTTCTCTGGCTGCTCCTTGTTAGCAGCCTGCCTTGGGGACTCTCTTTTCTCTCCCACTGTGTGTGTTATGGAGCTTGTTTAATTACATGCAGAGTCGTGTCTTGCTGCCTCCCTGGAGAAGGAGTTGGGTAACCCTGAGAAGATTGGCTCAAGCTACCTCCTATGGCTTGGTGGCACAGCTGGAAAAGGACTTCTTGCTTCCTTGTGCATGTGCCCACTGACAACAAAGGAACACCCAGATCCTTTTATTGTCTGGGTTTTCACCATCTTGTGAAATGTAAAACCTACTCAGTGCTCTGGAAACTGGAGGATGCTCCTATTCAGGAGGTAATGAGCAGATAAAACTTCTCTTTGCTCTCAGTTTTATTATCTTGAGGCCTGGTTTCTTTCAGCTTAGTCACTTGTGAGTCAGGCAAAGACTTTTTGATCTTCAGTTCCCAAACAGTTGGATGATACTGTGAGTAAAGGTCACCAGAAATCCTGGACAACATATGAAGTGTACTTAATTATCTTAGTCACTACTGCTTAACTGGTTTAGAGGTTTCAGACTTTTCTGAAACATGAACATGAAAGATTTAAAATGTTGTTTAAAACAGTGTTAGATAACTTGCTGTAGTTCAGGATAAATGTTCATGGAGAGGGGACGGTTAGTTGGGACAGAGCAGCAGCTGTGACTCTGACGTGTTAAAGGGCACAAAATTCTACTTTTGCTGTTTGCGTTTAGTTAATCATTAATATTCAGGATCTTGCTGCTGCTGTTTAGAGTTAGTCATGCATATGTCTTCATTGGGTATTTCACCATAGGGATGGTATTATGTGGATGTTGAACCCACTGGTGTCTAAGGATGAACCTTTTGGGTTTTGTTTCTGTGACATTAATAAAACATTTTTTTTACTGAGCTGGTAATGTAGTTCCTGTACAAATTTCTTCTGTGATGCCGTGATCCTTCCAGGTCTTAATAGGATATGAACCTTTGGTAGGTGGCTGTGTGCAGTGCCCTGCCTTTACTGGTGTTTTTTTTAAAAAGGAAGATTAGGGAAAAACTTTGCATTTGCCTAGGGTTTTAGTTTTTTTAAAACCCTATTTGTATGTTTATTTCATCCTTCTGCAAAGTAAAGCATAGACTTTTTAAAATCAAGCTTGTACTGCAGTTATCACTCATTCTATGTGCTTCTCTTGATAATAAAATTGATCCTTAAAAGGCTTTATCTGCAGTGTATCTGGGTTATAGTATCAAACTCATGTAGAAACATGGACATGTTCCCCCAATTGACAGGCAGATGACTTTAAAGGTTCTGACATTATTGTTTTGAGTTATTCCCTATCAAACATTTGATCTGTAAAATGCAAACTGCTATGGATCATAACTTTGAATGAAGTGAGCAAATGCTGCAGGGAGGTCAAGCCATTTGTTAAAGGTCATGCAGTGGGTTCAGCCTGTGATTGAGGGACCTGTAGAGTCAAACCAACTGGTACGTTTTGGTGCAGTTGGAATATAGGTCTGTCATATCCAACATCAGTATTTAAATGATTTGTAGGTTTAATCACAAATGGGGAGAGAACCCCGGTGATAGTTTATTGTATTCCACACTTGAGAATGGGCTCTGAAAGAGATGCTTCTTCACAGATCCTTTACAAGTATATAAAAGAAATATTCTTACTTCACAGTTTAAGATGTATCTTGGATGAGAAGGAGCATGCAGCGTTTGTTTTGTCTTTTTGTTGAATAAGTTAGGAGATTTTTCCTTGTCATTTGATACTTCTATTTTGTGAAACTTAACTGTTTAAGGAGTAATTTAGATCTAATCTTAGATTACTGGTTTTCCTCTTTTTCATTAGGATGTTAAATCCCATTGTTTCTTGGAATTGAAAGCTAAGGGAGAGTCTCTGGAATTGGATCTTTTTCTTACCTTAATTTTCCTTCTGTCATTTAAAAGAGTAAAATCCTTTTTTTTAAATCTTCTTCAGTGGATTCTTTTTTAATGCATTTGAGCTGTGTTCTGCACCAAACCACAGTAACTCCAGTGGAGCAGCAGCCTGTGAGTGTGTGAACAGGGAGCTGGAAGGCTCCACATAAGCACTGCTGTAGTTTATCCTTCTTGTATTCTCAAGGTGTGGAGGCTTGACCTGATACGAGGTGAGTGCCCCTTCCTGAGTTTCAGTAGCCATAAGCCTCTTCAGCAAGACACAGGGATCTCACCCTCCTATTCCTTAGTTTTGCTGGACAAAGCTGAAGTTGTGCAACTTGGCTGGACTAGCAAATAATATGAATTTAGAGGGCTTTGAACTCCCTGTAGCTGGGACTCTTACTCAGCTGTTTCTGTCATACCTGTGCACAGTTATAACTTGTTAATTTCCTTGCTGCCTGAGGCTGGTGGCTTGCCTAGTGCACTTTCTCCTATTTATTAAGAGTGTGCAAAGACTTTTTTTCATTCTGCTCTTCATGTGTGTAAGTATTTGCTGTCCTGAACGCAGAATCTTACCTAGATCAGTGTCTGAATCATGAAGAGCAGTGGTTGTTAGCTCCTGTCTGACTTCTCCAGACAAGTGAAACTCTTTCTTGCCATCTTTGGATATCCTAAGCCAGTGAAGACCCTCTAAAGGATGGTATTCCTAGAATTTGTTAGAGGTTCTCTGGTCTCAGCTGTAGTAAAACTGTGTATCTCTCAACATAACCAAGTATTCAGGAGTAGCTGATATAGCAGGGAATGATTGATTTCTGGCTGTAACAGAGGGAGGGAGGCATCACTGAGTCATGAAAGGCAGAGTGCAAGGAACCAGGCAAAATGAACCTAACCTCCCAGGAGAATGCCAGGAAGCTCTGCTGTGAAATACCAGGGTGGAAAAGGGACTGTGCCATGGCTTGTGTCCAGGTTGTGTTCCTGAAGAGCATTGCTGTCCTGTCATGTTGCCCTGCAGCCTCTCTATCAGTGACAGCCACGTTCTGCTGCAGGGAAAGGTCTGTGCAGGGGAGCCATGGAAACTACTGTGTTTTTCTTCCCTCTGCACTGTTGTGCCTCTGCTGCTGTCTGTAGGTCTTGCCCACGAGGCCCTTCTGCAGAGAGATTTACCAGTGTTGCACAAAAGCCATTGTTCTTTAGGGTACTTCTCTTGCAAATAGTTTTTAGCGGTGTTGGCTAAGAGAAGAAGCTTTCTACCTCCAGGGAAGCTGAATGAGCAGCCAAGCAGTACCAGGCTGAAAGGGACAACTTCTGAAGCTCTTGAAGCGAGAGGAGCCTGGCATAATATGAATGTTATTTGTTTAAACTCTGCTCTGTTTAATTCATTAAAATAGGTGTGACATCACCTAAGCAACCACCATTCTGTACAACACTGTCTTGTTCACTGTCATGACTTTGGTGACAACTTGTGAAGCCAAAAGCCACCCAGCAAGCTCTGCTGCCTTGCCCTGCTGAACTGTTCTCCCTTCATTTCTCAGCTGGAGTCTGCACATTGCCTGGAAAGAGCTGTGGGGAGTGAGCACACTTAAATAAAACCTGTCAGACAGTGATCAGCTCTACAATCTGCCACCCTTCTGCAGCGTCTGGTAGAGTGCCTGAGTGTTTGGGATGCAAGTTAAAGTGTGTAGAACTCCACATCACAGGAGCAAAGGTTGGATCAAACAGGTTGCTTGGGCTCATGGGCTGACTGAAGGGACAAGATTTCTCCTTCCCAGTTCTGCTGTAGTTTTATGTATCCTGTACCTGTAGAGTGGTTGGCTAAGACTGTCCATCATTTCCAGTGTTGGACTAGCCTCACTGATCCCTTTAAACCTGCAAAATAGCAACAAAGATCCATCTGTTTTGTTGCAAATGCTCAGTGTGTCCTCTGTGCCAACTGAATGGGTGCTGCTTTAGTTACTCATGACTTCCTGTGTGTTTACAGCCCAGAAGTAGTAGGACAAAACCCCTCCTTAGTGGCTTTGAATAATAATAATATCAGCTGTGTCAAATAGGTGTGGTCACCAAGCACAGGCATTTCATGATGGCCATCTTTGGCATGACTGGTGGCTGTGTTGGTTGTCTGCAATGCTGTGTGTCCTGGCAGTCACCTGGATGTGTCAAGTGAAGGTCATTGCCATGCAGCAAGAGTGTGTACCCACCCAGAGCTGGTGGTGAATTGGGAAGAGCTGCCCTTCTGCAAAGGTGTGGTGTGACATTACATTTAATTAATTTAATAGTAGGATGCTGCTCAAATGGATAGTCTTGTTCCTTTGGTTTCCATCCACACCCAAAGCCACATGTCTTTTGTAGCTTCCCCTTGAATTTATTTAGGACTTGAGTGATGGTTTGTAGGAAATGCTGCCTGCACTAAAGGCAAAAAGGAGCTGAAATACTTCCATGGTGGAAGTGATTTGCCATGTGGCTGTGCAATCAGAAATAACGGGTGGATTTGGGAAGATCACGGTGTTCCTCAGCTCACCATTTAGGTTGGCTGAGCTGGAGCAGTCAGATGATACCTTATCCTCTTCCTACCCTCCTTTGGGAGTTGGTAATGCAGGGGAATTTCTCCACCATCTTTGTGTATTGTCACTCACTGCAAGGATTAATTTGGACTAACAAAAACATGTAATTTACTCTGGTAAATACTCTGATATTTAGAAGATGTAACAAGGAAGCCTCTACATTGTAATAGCAAATACATAGGAAGGAAGAGGGGACTGTGAAAGCAGTAGACAAGCACACTGCTGTGCAGTGTGGACTGAAGTTCATAGTTTGGGTTGGTTTGGTTTGTTTTTTGCTTGTCCTGAAGGTAGATGGCTGAATTACATGTTCTGGAATTGCAGCATAAAGGAGATATCAACACAGCCTGTGGTGTGCTAGAATGCCTCTAAATTTGCCATTGTAGTAATACATTTTAGGGTACCAGACTTGTCAGCCTGCATCACAGAACAGTGTGTGTCCTGTGACTTTACCCACACTGGAATTAACCTGTTTGGTTAACATGTCATTGTTTCAGATGCCAGAACTGGTGTGTCCTCTGACCTACCTGTGTGTGTCATGAGTGTTTTGGTTTGGACATAGATCTGTTTTATGGAGGTAGGACACAGGTTTTGACAGCTGTTTTCCAAGAGGAGTGACTAATACAATGTATTTTCAAAAGTGTTTGGCACAGAGCTCTGTGCAGTTGCTGGCTTTGGAGAAAATGAGTGTTCTACTCTTTTTTTTTTTTTTTTTTTTTTTTTTTTTTTTCTTTTTTTTTTTTTTTTTTTGTTTTTTTT
>VXBI01000068.1:596669-610708 GCA_013397375.1 Toxostoma redivivum | reverse complement strand
TGTTTTGGTTTTTTTTAAATACTATTTTAGATACATTGACTCACAAAAAAAGAAATTCCTCTCTTCTGCTTCCATACCCTGGCCTCCCCCATGGGTGTTCCCACCAGCACAGCCCCCTGGTATCAGTAAATAGAATTTAAGTAATAAGTGTGCTTGATGTATGGGTAGGCACTTGCTGTATGATAAACTTTGATGACTTTGCCTTGCGTGTTCTGGTGGGCTGAGGTGGAGTTGCTTCCTGGTGTGAATGTCAATCGTCTTTTTATTGGTAGGATTATTACATGGCGGCTGGAAAAGCAGAAAATGAGTGTTTTTTAAACCCAGAAAGAGTTGGTGTCTTAGGCAGTGGGAGGTGTGGTGTGGGTGGGACAGGTGCCAGATTCTGTGATAGCCTGTGTTGTTTAGGTGTAGGTGGTGTTAAATATGCTTTCATCCCTGATGCACATCTATTTTTGCTTTTCTCCAGGAAGAGTCTTGTCTTGTACAAAATCTTTTTTTATTGCCAGGAAAACCACTGGGCTTTCTTTTCCTCGTGAGAAAGTACCTTCATTTTAAAGGACTGTCTTGAGATGTGTGATTCTCCCAAGTCCCAACAGGGAGCACTTAGTGTGGCCCTTTTTTGGTCTCTGGCCATGTAGGAGTCTGAGAGAACCATAAGGCTTATTCCCAATGGGGGGATGCAAAGCTCCAGAGCAGCAAGAGTGGATTACTTTCTTTTTTATTTTCCTTTATGTAGTTATAGCTACTTTTTTTTTTTCTTTTGTAAAAGGACTTCCTCTGGGTTTGACATAAGTGCAGAAAATTGAGATGATTCAGGCTTAAGCTTGAGTTCATAACCCCGCTCATTATGCTTGGATGTTGCCTTGGCTTTAGGATCCTTAGGAACAGCCTGTGTTTTGGTACTGAAGAGTGGGTGGAGGAGCAGGTGGAACCCCCTGTGATTATGTTGTACGAGTTGGACTGTTCCCTTTTTCAGTAGTAGTATCTAAGAATTACGCTGTATTGTTTTTATCTACCTGAAAATAGCATTGATTTCATTCTGCTTGTGTACACAAGGTTTATAACTTGGTGCTGAATGCAGGAGATGAGGCAGTCTGCCTGAAGGGGCAAACCTCCAAAGATCCAATTCTTCTTTGCTGGCTGCAGGAGGAGGAGGAGCAAGCTGCAAGTAGGACACCAGCAGTACAAGCCCAAACACCATGTGTGGGCTTGCTTTTCTGACAGGCAGCTTGCAGGAGTTTGTGGTAAAGTGTCCAACAGTGCAAAAGCAGAGTCTGCAAGGAGCCACGAGGAAGAGTTTGGGGAGAAAGAGAGCAAGTATTCTGGAGTGGAAGGGGGTATGTTGAAGGAGAGGAGCTACACAGATGGCAGCGATAAGATCTGTGACCATGCTGCTGTGTGATTTAATATGAAGAATATATTCAGGGCTTGTTTACTCTGAAATTCTGCAGTTGTTTGACTACATTGGTGCAAATCCAAGCAGATTCAGTTTGAGCAGAATGAGGTGTAGATGGTGTTGGCAAATGTGGGTGCTCAGTAAAAGGCTGTGGTTTCCTACATGTATTACTGAAACCAGTATTATTTATGTATCTCACAGGCCAATTTGTTTTGTTTTTATCTTTGTGTTGGGTTTGTACAGCCAGGTTTTGGTGGGTGGGCTACATGGGTGGCTTCTGTGAGAAGCTGCCAGGAGCTTCCTCCATGTCCAGCAGAGCCAATTCCAGCGGGCAGCAAGATGGATCTGCTGCTGGACAAGGCTGGGCCAGTCAGAAATGGTGGCAGCACGTCTGGGATAACACATGTAGGAAGAAGGAAAAAAAAGATATTGTGCAGATGTAATTGTGGCTGGAGAAGAGCAGAGTGAGAATATGTGAAAGGAACAACTGCAGACACCAAGATCAGTGCAGGAGGGGGAGATCCACCTGCAGCCTATGGAGGAGCGCCACACTGGAGCAGGGGGATGCCTCAGAGGAGGCTGTGAATGTGCTCTGAGCCTGTGGTGGAAGAGGCTCCTGGAAGGGACCTTCAGACCTGTGGAGAGAGGAGCCCACGTGGAGCAGGTTTCCTGGTAGGACCTGTGACCCAGTGGGAGACTCACACTGGAGCAGGCTGTGCCTCTGGAGCACTGCACCCTGTGGAAGAGTGACCTGCCTTGTAGAGTTTGTGGAGAGCTGTTGCCCCTGGGGAGGACTCATGCTGGAGAAGTTCATGGAGATCTTTATTCCCTGGGAGGGACCTGTCACTGGGGCAGGGCTGTCTCCCTGAGCAGCAGCAGGAACATGTGATGAGCTGACCACAATCCCTATTCCCATCTCCCTGCACCACTGGGGGGAAAGGCTAGAGCTGCAAAGGTGGGGGAAAGGTCTTATTGTACTTCTTATTATCCTGCTCTGAGGGTTTTAGTCATAAATCCAATCAATAGCTCTAATTTGAATCTGTTTTGCCTGTGACATTATTTGGGGAGTGATCTCCAGCTTCTTATCTCAATGTATGAATCCTTCATTATATTTTGTCTCTCTCCTTTGAGTTGCAGAGAGGAGTGATAGAGAGGCTTTGATGGGTGCCTGGCATCCAGCCAGGGCCAATCCACTACAAACTTTTAGATCTTTCTTTTTCCTACTAAATGCTGATATTGCAGTAGGTACTTGCAGTGCAAAAGTATGGGTGGCTTTAAAAGCCAGCTTTGTTTGAGATTTTCTTGCCTTGTGTGATATGTGGTAGTTCAGCCCAAGGAATGGGGAGTTATGTTGCTCCTGTGCCGAGTGTTCATCCAAAGTGGTGAACTTTATTTGCATAGACCTTTCTGGTGTCTGGCTTGTGGGAGGACTTTTGCTTTCTTGTGTATAAAAATGCCTGAAGAAAAATGTCAAGTTGGAAAATGTAACTTGGGTTCAAAGTAAAAGTCTTTGTTTGGAAAGCTCTCTTAAAGACTGCATGCATAATGTTCTGCTGAAGGAAGGGGGGATGTAGGTCAGGAATCCTGTGTTTACCGGTCCTGATAGACTTCACAAAATTAAAATTGCTAATCTAAGATAATGATTTTCTACAAGATTTGGCAGGAAGATTGTTACTGCATGTTCCTCACTACTGAGTCTGAACTGCGGTGCTGAGTTCTGTTGTTGAGGTTGCAGTCCATGAAGTAGAATGAGAGCAAACCTCCATCCATTAATTTCAGGCAGTAACAATACTTGGCCAGAACTTGGACTGTTTCCCTTGCAGCTCTTCAGATTCCCATCATGATGATTCAGATGCCTGATAGTGAGATGTACTGTGGCATTTGTGCTGTAGCCTTTCCCCAGTTGAACTAGCACATACCATAAGCAGATGGCTTTCATTCTGTTCTCTCTACAGTAAGGATAAAAGAGAGGAGAAGAAATAGGAAGGGGAAAGCTTCATCTTTGCTGCTTCCAGCTCATTTTCCCCATCCCCTCCTCAAAGTGCATGTTGTATTTTAAGTCCTGGAAAAAATTGACATTTTTGCTAAAGATAAAATACAAATCCATGACAAACTTATCGTTTAAATAATCTGTACAAGTAGAAATTACCATGCCATTGAGAGTAAAGGCTCAGTCTTGTTTTCTGCTGTGACACAATGAAAAGGGAAAAGGGCTTTGCTTTATATAGACTGGGAATAATCTGAACAATCCCATGGTGCTTCCTACTGTACTCCACCTATCTTGCATCATAACTTCCTTTCTCCTATTTATGGCCCAAAGCTAGTGCAAAATAAACGGAGTAGTGTGCGTGGAGGGTGAGATGGCGGGAGCTGAACTCCACGTGTTTGGGTGTGGCTGGAGGCAAATACTCAACTTTACTCTGCGTTTCTGTGGTTATTGAACAGCTGAGTATGAAAAGGATCAGGGATAGCAGTCATCCTGTGTGCCTGTCTTCTAGTAAGTCTATTATTATCTTTTGCTTACCTTAATCTTTTGCTTACCTTAATCTTTAGGCACAATAAGTGAGGATGTTGCCTCCTGAAGGGCAGTTTTCAGGTTCTGAGGAACTTCATGCAGAGGAGTCACTGAATTACTCTATTGGTGTGGTGTATTTTGCAGTGAATGGAGAGCTGTAACTGTGCACAGTTCTGACCGCTGCTTACCAGAACAGGAAAATGTGCTGTTGTGCAGGCTGACTTCTGTTGTTTAGAAAGTTGCATCAAGTCAGCAATAATATGTTTTAGCCACTGATTTCTTTGTAGCCATCTGGGAAGGTGCAGCATCATTGCTCCCACTAGGTAAGATGCAAGACTTAAATTTAAAACTCTTTGTATGGAGGGGTTTTGTATTTATCAGGGAAGACTTAGCAGTAGTTTAAACTGTGGGTGAAAGCAGTTATTTCTCATTTCTGTCACCTGTACTTGAAATGTGATAGTTAATCTATTAATTCTAAAATTCCTATGTTGCTAGTTTTTCAGTTAACTAAAACTAGCTTCTAAAATTACATTTTAGTTCACGATGTAAATTCGCAGAAATTGTTTAGGTTTGAAAAGACCTAAAGAGCGACTTTAATGCCTCCTTAAAAATGAGAGCTGAGAAAATTGGTTATGCAAGCTTAAAACCATTACTTGGCTGTGTTATGGAAATACAAAAACCTTCAACACAGGTAGTGAGTGCTTGAAGGGATTAGGTTTCAGTCTGAAATGCAGCTAATACAGAATGTGGTACAGAATTATGTTATTAGCTCTGATGCAGGGTAACAAAATGAATCAAAATTTCCAGAGGCAGTATGCTTGTTTGGCTACCAAATAATGGAATTGGCTGTATTATTGTCTTCTTGTATGCCTCAGTTTCCCTGCCTATAAAGTAGGAAACAGCTTGCTTGTGTCATGACTTCCTGGTCATAAAGTGCTTTGAAGCTGAAAAATACTGTGTGAATAGGTGCCATGGTATAGTGCATGCTGTGCAGGAAGCCTCCATAAAGTTAGGAAAGCAGACAATAGTGAAAACCAGGGTTAAGTTGTTATTTTTGGAAATATATTCTGTACTTGATTATATTTTGTAAGGGACTGAGTTTTGGTGCTTGTTGTCCATTGATGACATTTTATGATTGGAATAAATGTGAGGAGGGGAGAAATGTATCCCTTTTAACTTGGGTAGTTTCAGGAATTAATGAAGTATATTTTAATTTACATCATGCCCCATATAGTAGTGTTTTCTGAGTATTTGAATCCTGAGTACTTGAATGCTATTAGTGTATTAGAAAGTGTCCAATTTAGCACCTTTATAATAACTGTGTGACATCAGCTTTATAATAACTAAGGAGTGAGAAAAGTCTGATCCTTGCAGAAACACCATCAAAGGTGAAAAGTAAATTGCATTTCTATTTCCCTCCCTTTAATCAATAATTGAGGCCTTCTGATCTAAGGAGAAGAGTGATACAAGGCTTTTGATATGAAATGATTTCTTGTTGGATGGATGTGAATTATAAGACTTGTTTGCTCAGGTTAGTTTTTGGAAGTGATTTCCTCTGGGTTTGTTTGTTTTGTTTGTAATTTTTGTTTTGTGTGGCAACAACAAAGCGGGAGTCCAAATAGAGTGTGGTCATAGCCTTGCACTTTCACAGAGCTGGACATTCTTTAATATTTTACTTTCAGTTGAAAATGTATTTCCAGATGCTGAGCCCTTTTGTATTTAATATTGGTGTAATTGTATGAAATAATCCTGTTGATGAGCTCAGCAATGAATGGGTCAGATTTGCAGGCAAATGTAAGGCTGTTTGGGATGATGAGAGATGGAGGATTATAAAATGGCCCGTGATTTGCTTTAATTGATGCCTTCTTCTGTCCTTCTGTTTGCCTGCTTTTCTTCCTATGCTCCCTTCCTGTTCCTGGGTGTGTTACAATCCTGACTTAGTGGCTGTAGTTGGAGTTCATTCATAAATAATATGAGTTGAAACAAAATTATACATTTCGTGCTGAGGATACTCAGAGTTGTACTTCACACCAGTGTGGATTTTTTTTTAATATTTGTGGCTGAAATGGCAGGCTTTTTTGAGATATGAGGTCCTTTATTTTTCAGTACTCTGCTTTTCCATCCAGTTGTTTGTAAGTCAAACACTGCAGTCATTCCTTGCAAAAACTCTCCCTTGCTTTAGCTCGTGTGACCTTGGTCTTCTCTGTGATGTCCTTGTGCAGCCGATCGAACTGCCTCATTTGGTGGCTCCATAACTGCAAACTTCTATTTTCTAAGCTGGAGCAGAGTCAGCTGGAATCTGGGATGTGATTTTGAAAGGAACTGCTCCAGTAGTTACACAACACCTCTGGTTTCTCTCAAGCATGCCGAAGTACTGCAGTGCTTTTATATTTTAAAGCTTTTCAGTACCTGTAGTGAGCATGTCTTTGGGTTGGGAAAAGGGAGGGAAATCTTTTAGTTTAGAACTTACTTAGGGATCTGAGTCCTGTTCAAAAATGCTTGGTCTGTTTGCTGGGCACTCCTAAACCTCAGTCTTTGAAAGTCTAGAGGAAAAAACCCTCATCCAGGGCTACATGGAATTGTCAGATGTTTCAATAATTGCTTTCATGCTGTCTTTAAAAAAGTACAAGGTCTGACTGAAATTTGTCTTCCTTTAGTTTTTTTTTTTTTTTTTCTCAAGTCCTTAATTTATGCCTAGTTTGAAACTGAAGTTTTTGCATGTAGGTTTTTCCCCCCCCCCTTTGAAATTTCTGGATGTTTGCATACAACTGTCTTAACATCTTCAGTTTCAGGGAGGAGCAAGAAACTGTTTTGTGCTCTAGGAGGATGTAAGGATTCCAGCTTCTGAACAAAGTGTCAGGAGAATACTCATTTCTTTAGTTTCTTGTTGCCACACAGCAATAAGACAGTGATATAAACTAACTGATAGGGTGGTTAATGAATGGCACAGTGGAACCATTCCCAGGGGAAGCATGAGTGAGTCCTTGGGATCCCGGTGTGAGGTGGTGCAAGCCACAGCAGCCGCCAAGAAACAGCACCAGGAAGCATTTGGTTCACATTGGTTCCTTTACCTTTCCCATCCCATCTGGGAAGAGGCATGTCTGATGGGTGCTCTCTGGTCAGCTTGCCCTAGGCTCCAGTGTGTCCAGGTGGGCAGCAGGACACCCCAGGAGCCTTGCAGGTGAGCAGCACTGGTGACAGATGTGACACCATCCCATCTGAGAGGTGCGGAACTAAGAGAAGTTGATCATCTCAGCATTGCACCTGGAACTAAAGGGAAGCAGGATGAGATAACACCAGCATCAGAACATTTTAGTTGCTTTAGACTGTAAGGACTTTAAGGTATGTTTTTTAGGGAATTTTCAGTTTGGTTGCTTTTCCTTTCCTTAGTTCCTAGAATAGGTAATGCAGACACTCCCAAGTCCCAGAAATGGCCCCCCCACAGGTTTGAGTGCTCTTGGCTTAATGTATTTAGTAATTATCCTGAGCATTGTGGTTAGAAATGGCAACTCGTGATCCTTCCTGTGTAGTTGTCTGTATTGCTAAATCCTGAGGATTAACAACTGGATGTAGGCAGGCACACTGAAGAGTGAACAGCCATGCTAGGGTCAAATTAGGTCTGCTTTGTGTATAATGCCATGGTTTTATAATTTTCTCTTAATTCCCATCTGTGAGTTCATCTTTTAAATTAACAAATGTAATTGCAGACACAGCCTGTGCCATTTAGTGGTGCTCTGAATGCAAGGTTGTATGGCATTAAATGTGAAGGGTTGACATGTTTTACACACCTACATAACCCTGCTGTATGTCTATTTGGGAACTTCTTTTTTATTTTATACTCTTCTGCCCCAATAATTGTGTTTGAGATACTCTTACCTGGCTGCACCTGACATCCTTCACTGTCAGGGCTGTCAGAGACACTGCATCTGAAAAGTAGCATGTTCTGTGACAAAAGATTAAAGCCAAGTGTCAGAGTTCCTGCTTGGAAAGCTTTGTCTCTTAATTTATTTAGGTCACTTGTGCTGTAGACAGCAGAACCAGTAGTGCTCATCTTCTCTATACAATAAGTGTGGTAAACTGATCTTACCTACCTCCAGGTTTTATCTCCTAGTTTCCCTCCTTACAAGCTCCAAGTTTGGCTTTTTTGTTTGGTTTTCCTGTTGATTTTTTGGGTTTTTTCCCTCCCATAAAGTGACAAGGAAATGGGTGGGGGAATGTAGCTGCCAGGCAGTTTTGAGCTTGATTTCAGCAGCTTTTTCCTCTCTCTGAATATTTCTATAAGGTGTTCAGGAATTTATCAGCAACCCTTGTCTTGGGGAGGTGGGCAAAACCAGTGGTCAGAAATTCTGTGCTCTTGGTGCAGTGCCAGGACCTGAAAAACACTGTTTGCAGCTGTTTATTCTGCCACGGGTGGGCCAAATACTTGCACTCTGTGTAACAAGATATGCAGTCTGGAGTGTTTTTGTCAAAGCTTTTAAAAGAGTAAAGGCAGCCTCTCACATAGGGTTGGAGGGGATCTTGGCACTCAGAAGAGCCCTGGAAAGGCTTTGGAGACATGAGGAATGTGCATGTGCATGGTTGTATTCTGTGAGAATCCCCAACAGAGGATTCGTGAAGCTGTGAAACAGATGGGGCTACATTTCACTTTGCAAAGGCATAAAAAACTCTTAATTCCATAGTGTTTATACAAAATTACAGAAATAGTCCATGTGGTAATGGTTTTGTTACTTTTTATTATTATTTATATTTATATTTATTTAGAAGGTTATTTATACCTCTCTCCCCTTGTTTGATTTGGTCTCCTTTTCCTCCTTCTCGACCTTTTGAACTGTTGTTGCCAAGAATGTAAACCCCTTCCACCCTTTAGAAATGAGGACAGGCGAGGACTTATGTATTTTCTTGAGAAAACACCTTTTCCACCTGTGTGAGGAACCCTGAACTGTATAGGTTGCTGTTGCTTGAAACGCTTAATGGAGTAATTGCTTTCTGGAGATATTTGAGTGATCTTTGTGTTGCTGGCAGCTGTGTGACTTAACAGCCAGTTGAGGCTGAAGTGGAGAATTGGTCTCAAGAGAATTTACATTAATTTTTAGCTAGTAGCTAAACTTTGATAGCAGTTTAATATTAATAGCATGTAGTGAGATGGTGCTCAGAGGCAGTAATCATCAACGTTTTCTATCAAATATGGCAACTAATTTTTTAGAGTGCTCGTTAAGTAGTTGTGGCAGGAAAGACATAAGCAAGAACATCTGTATGGTGTGTATAAACAGAAAAACCGAAGATCAAGCATCCTTCTCTAGCTGTGAAGATGAAGCCAAGTAAAATATCCTTGGTTTCCTGAGAATGGGGTTTGAGGGGTGATCCTGTATTCAGGCTGAGACTAAGAGCGCAGCAAGTTGACTTGTGTTTCTAGGAACCTTTCGATGAAATATATTACAGAAATGCAAATTATGTTTCCACTTCACTGCCTATGTAGTAAGCTTTGGTCTTTTTTTATACCAGATGTAATTACCATTGTTTTTCACTCCTGCGGAGTCAAATGATGGCAGGATACATATGCACATAGTAAGGTGGGAGGAGTTCTGACACATCACCTGGAGAGAGAAGGAAGGGGCACCAGGTCCAGATTTAAAACCCAGTAATCTTCCAGCAATTTAGTTGAACCTTCTGCAGTGTCTCTCTTGCTTATACCTTAAAGAAATTTGGGGTTGTTTAGAAAATTGTACCCACTGTAGTTGATAAGACATTATCTGTGTGGGGAAGAATGTGTTTAACGAGCAGGTAGTGACTCCAAGGTGCTGCCTTTGTGTTGGAAAGTGACCGTGTGCTGTTCCTTTGTGTTTTGCAGATGTTTCTGACTGTGTACCTCAGTAACAATGAGCAGCACTTCACTGAGGTGCCAGTGACCCCTGAGACAACCTGCAGAGATGTGGTGGAGCTGTGCAAGGAGCCTGGCGAGAGCGAGTGCCACCTGGCTGAGGTGTGGTGTGGCTCAGGTAGGTCAGGCTGGCAGCTGGGCAGTTGCTGGGCATTCTCTGCTCCTGAGGAGGTAGCACATGGAGACCTGACAGCTGGGATCCAGTCCCAGAGAGTTTCTACATCACCATTTCATTGGTTTCTTCGTCAGACTGGCTGTATGATGATGCACCTGCAAAACTGAGTGAAAAGCAAAAGGGAGCTTATGCATGCAGATGTTCTTGTGTCTGTGCAACCCTTCTGTGACTCAGATGAGTCTGAGGGGTGCGAGAGTTTTTCTCTTCCTCCTCTCCACAGTGGGATGCCAGCAGCCTTTATGAGGGTTTTGAAGTACTAAGTATTGTTAGTTCTGTGACTAGTTCAAAATAATTTCTTTATAACCCTACAGCCATTTTCACTTGCAGTGGCAAAATAAAGCTTCCTTTTTTCTGATGGCACCTTCAGTGTTACCAATTGCATTGAGTGTGAATGGGAAGGTGTCAGCAGAAGTAGTGGGGGCTACCTGGTGTGAAGTGCTCTAAAGAAACTGGGTGACAGGGAAGATGGAGAAACTACTTTTGATTGTCCTTTCAAGCCTGTGGAAAAAGAGTTTGTGTATGTGGCTCGTAACTTTTTTTCTTTTTCTATGCTCTTCTGATCTTGGGAGTTCAAATCTCCCTAACTTGCTGTGCTCCACTGGAACTGGAGAATATGTCAACAAATAAAACCGAAAATATTACTACTGTCTCATGGCCTAAGTGGGAAAGGGCTCTGGACTATCTCCTGTCTACATAGTATTCATTAGATACTGGGAGCCATCCAGAGGCATAAGATAGGTGAATCCCTGACAGGATTTTGAGTAATGAAAAATAATTATGTCTGAGCCAACCTTTTTGAGATGCTTCAACAAGATTATAAAAGAATCAGATGATAAGGGCTTATATTTCTGTCTTCCTCTGCTGTTATCTCAGGCTCACATCTGCTAAAAGAAGTCTTTGGTGAAATGGATATTTGTTTAATGCTATGAGATACCTGAGTTATCTCTTGATATTTACTTGCTTCTGACAGAGATGTAATGTTTGTGATCTTTCTAAGTCTAAAAAATTGAACAGATTTTTTTTTCTTCTCCTTAGAAGATAAATAAACTTTGCTTCTTAAATGATAATAAAATAAAGTCACCAATTCATCATGGAAAGATATCTTCTAGGAATGTATTTTAATTGTCTAAATCAGCACAATACTGAAGTCTACAGTGAAAGAGAGGTAAAATAAAGGTTTAGGTAAAACTACTGAATTTATGGTTGGCCTTAGCGCCCACACTCTGTTAAAGTGCACAAGTGGCTGTGGTGAGGGACAGGGTATTGAAGTTGGAGCTGTGCTAGAGTGGGCAGCTCCTCTTAATGTTTCCTGAACCTGGATTCTTTCTTGGCTTTTGAGATGATGTAGAATATGCTAGAAAGGGCAATGAGATTGTCCTGAAATCAGAGAAGAACACTTATAGTAAGAGGCAAGTGAAGTCTGCCAGTACTTAGTGCCCAGATGTTCCTGTTAGATGGAAAAGTGACCTTCTGTGTGAGTGGGACAATACAATGTGTAGCGTTTTATTAGTTTAATCAAATTATCAGCTTCTCTGCTAGTCAAGGAGGTGTAAGAAAATAATCTGGATACAGAAACATAAAGTGAAGCAGAGAACTTTTTCTGAGATTAGTCTTTGCAGAGACATCATGAGACACACATGAACAGATACCTAATGTTGCTTGGACAGCTGTTGTTATAAGACACAAAAAAGCTTTGTCCATTTTTACGGTGAAAACCTTGACAAGATCATTGAGCCCAACCTTGGACCAAACACCACCATGGCACTAAGGGCTATGTCCAGTTGTCTCTTGACCATTTCCAGTGCCCAGCACAGTGGGACAATCCCTGCCCTGCTCCTGCTGGCCACACTCTTGCTGATCCAGGTCAGCGTGTCAGTGACCTACTTGGACACTCTGGCTCGTGTTCAGCTGCTGCTGACCAGCACCCTCAGGTCCTTTTCCACTGGGCAGCTTTCCAGCCCCTCTGCCCCCAGCCAGCAGCACTATTTGGGGTTCTTGTGACCCCAGGGCAGGGCCTTGCTGAAGTTCCAAATGCAGTTCCTAATTACTTGTTAACAAGAATACAGTTATCTCAATAGCATTGAAATAGCTGAGTACTGGATTCGTGCATGTTGCTTTGGATAAAATCGGTCTTTAACATCCAGTAACAAGCATTTGCAAGATGTTTTCATATAATATTCTGGATTTTTTTTTTTTTTGTGAGGAGAGGAGGCAGCGGGGGAGAGAAATACTTTTAGCTTTTTGCTAATCTCATTTAGACGTCAGCAAAGTTTTCCATCTTGTTCTGCTGGGATTAACCATGATTTCTGTTTTGTTTGCATATTAAACTGAACAAATTCAGCTGCTTTAAAACAAACATGGTGCAAGACAGCTAACCTCTGGGGGTAGAAACAAAAGATTTGTGTTGAAAAATGACTTCTCAGGCATCAATTATCAGAACCCTTCTTACATTGCTTGTTTCTTTCTTTTTCTGACACTCGCTCAGGAATTTTGGCTTCTATTGTCAGACCTTATTAAGCCTACTTTGAAAGATTGCTGCAAGTGTGCTTGAGGCACTTTGCTCCCTATTGGGGGCAAGTTTACTACTCTCCCTGTCCTCTTAGTTTTGCCTGCAATTTGGTGAATATTGGCAAAATTCCTTGACCTTCCTATTATTGTCAGAATTCTGTTAGGCAGTTACCTTGCCTACTGTGGAAAAAAAGGGAGTGTATGTATAAAGATCATATATTTTTTTCTCTCTATGAGACAGACTGGGGGGAAAAAAATTGATTGTCCATTCTTTTTGAGCTTTCCAAATGTACATATGTTTGGTATTTGAAAATCCCTTTGACCTTCCTTTGAAGCCAGTGAGTGGAGTGAGTGGTATTGGCAGAATCCTTGTGTAAAGGGCATCTCCCTTGATTATAGAGTTTCAGCTGAAGTATTGCTGAGCTGCTAGAAATCTGCCTCATAAGCTTGCTGTATAGCCTTGAAGACAAAAATCTGCCAGTGGTACTGTTGATTTTTTTTTTGTTTGTTTGTTTGTTTTTTGCCTTTCTTTTTCTTGAATTAAGGTTTAGCAGATGAGGAATGTTTTTTGCTGTCTAGACAAGTAACTGCCAAGAGACAGCTTTTTCTGTAACAGTGACCTACTTGCTTACTCTGTAAAGCTAATCTCTTTTGACAGTGACTCCAGAAATTCTCCTTCCTAGATTGCTTGAGCACAGCTGCAGCATTTTCATTTAAAGAAACACTTCTATGTTGAAAAGAGCTTTTCACATACTGAAAACATGCTAGCAGCTCCTTTTTTAATGAGACTGAAAACATTTATACTTAATGCCAACAATTTTTCCTGCTGAAAAGATTATTTCATATTAATACAGGGACTTTTTGCGAGACTTTATTGAATATGAATGAACTACTCTCTGATTTCTTTCTCTTATTTTTCCCCTCCCCTTGCTTAAAAAATGAAAGGACACCGCCAACAAAAGCAATGTCAGGAAAAATGAAACTGGTGCAAAAATGGTGGTATTTAATTTCATTCTTTGTCTGCTTGTCTTATTTCTCAGGCCAGGAACAGTATCTTCTGCTTGTCTGGCATCCAGCACAGATGGGTCCAACATGATCATGAGCCCCAGTGCTGTTTGAAGATACTGTGACAGTATCCTGACTATGTAAATTCACTACTGTGATATCGGCCACACTGTTGCCATCACATTTAAAATAGGCAGAAAAAATCACGGTAAAATGTCTAGAAAAACAAAAGAAACTGCTTTTATGTAAAGATTTAGAGGCCAATAAGTAACTCTGGTTACATTCTGGCTGTGAGTGCCTGGTTGTGATGTATGTAAGTTTTTAAAGAATGGTAATACAGAAAGGGAGGAGTACTAGTAGATTTAGACTCACACTGGGTTTTTCTATTATCAAAAGCAAGTAAGTAAGGCTTAAAAATTACTTAGGTGACTGAATTCTGAACTTGGGAATAAAGGCAGGAAAAGAAATTCGGTGGAACTTGTGCATGTAACTTTTTCATCTGTTATTTGAAAGGAAATGGCAAGTTCTTACTGGGCTCACTTTTTGCTGTCTGATTTTTTTT
>VXBI01000068.1:545346-593513 GCA_013397375.1 Toxostoma redivivum | reverse complement strand
TATATATAAAAATACTTGGCATTATTTTCCATACCATAGTAAAAAGTAGTTGCCAAGTATCAAGCTGCTCTGTGGGACACAGCTTGTCAGCTGCACTGCTTATCTCTTTAGTTTGCTGAGTTTGGGAGCATATTAATATAAACAATGGCTCTGTGCTTTGCCCTCACACTGATGGCCTTGTTACACTGGGGGAGCTGTCTTGTGAGGATGATGAGGGAATATACCTCCCTCTCCCTGCCTGAGATTGATGTGAATGCTTTGAAAATGCAGGCTCCCACAGTCTTTGCTGATCTATATATAAGCTGTTTAATGCTGTTAATAGTATTAACTCATAATGTTGGCACCCTGTGGGGTTTGTGAATTCANTGCTTTAGTAAACTGCCTTTTCTCAGCCTAGGAGTCATTTTCCATCCTATTCTCTCTGCCCTGTCCTGCTGGGAAGGGGAGGGGTCAAGCAGCNGTGTCATCCTGGTGTAAGAGAAAACAAACTTTAGGTGAGGAGATATTGGGATGTGCTCTGAGGTATCCAGTTCCTGGGTGGCAGGTTGTGTGGAAGGATTTGGGCAGGTGCCTGGGGTGGTTGTCACCTCCCATTGCCTGGGACTTTACACCTGTAAAATCAAGGTAATAAATCAACCCTGGCAAGCTGAGAGAAGGGTGCCTGCCTACCCCAGTAAGAACCAGCAGCCTGTACTGGGGCCTGGCTTGAGAACCACAGTTCAGTACTCAGAGCACTGTAGTTGGGGCAGGAACCCAAACTGTGTTTGAGGACACTATGGCTGAGACAGGGACTCAAACTACCATAATTCCCCAGTAGTGAAAAAGGAAAAATGGAAATGGATGAAGTAAGCTGCAGGTCCATATTATTGGTTGGAAAGGGAAGAAGGAGAATTAGAGTTGGGGTCAGATAAAGAAGCCAGTCCTTCAAAAAAGAAATTGCAAGGAGTGAGACAAATCAAACAGGAGACAAAGTTACTTGGTCCTTGACCTCATCAGAACTTCAGGACTTGTAAAAAGATTACAGCTGCCAGCCACGTGAGCAGATTTCTGCCTGGCTGCTTCAGTGCTGGGTAATGGGGCTGGCAGTCAGCACTTGGAAGGTTGTGAAGCCCAACAGCTGGGATCCCTTGCTAGAGATCAGGAAATTGAAAGAGGAATTGGAAAAGAGAGTAATTTGCAGTTTTTAGACATGGCTCCTCTCAAATGTGAGGGTAAGGTATCCATTTAAGGCAGATCCTGTAAATTCCCAGGAAAGCAAACCACTGCACATGAAGATATTCAGTACTTGAGAGAATTAGCAGTGCTAGAAGTCATCTATAGCGACCTAAAAAGTGACAATGTCCCTAAAGATCCAGAGGGTGTCCCCTGTGCAGTGGCCATGTAGAGGAAGGTGGTTCAAAGTGCCCCTGCAGAATGTTCCAGCATCTTGGTGGCACTGTATTACCTGCAGATGGATATACCAGCTGCAGAGGTGGCATCCTTCTGGCTTTGAAATATTGAAGAAACTGAGCACTTCCACATGCCTAGGGACCAGCACCTCAGATTTTAGGGACAGCCCAAGAGATGGCTCCTTTCCTGCCCCAGTCAGAGGGAAGGGAAGCCCCAAGAACAGGCCATGACACGAGCCCTGGCTGTTCCTGCACGAGCAGGGAGACATGAGGCAGTGGGATGGCGAGCCCACCTCTAAGCTGGAAGCCTGTGTCTGAACTGGGAGGGAAGAGAGCTGTTCAGAAAGGGTCACCCAAGAAGTCTGTCACGGTAGTTGCCATAGGGAGACAGGAAGGCAATCCGTAATCTCCTAGACATAAAAGGACTGAAATTGCCTCCTTTAACCATGGTGAGGGGACTTCTGGCATTGCAAAGGTCAGCCAGAATCCTCTGACCAGGAGGAGGAAAGGGATGACTGGGCACACTGGGCTGTGTGGATTTGATGGCCTAGCACATCAGATCCATATAGTTACAAAGCTTTAGCAGATAACTGATGTGTCTTAGTGATGCCATCAAGGCACAGGAGTGCAGAGCCCATCTGGATCTCTGGAATGACTGGGGGATGCCAGCAGTTGTCTATATTAGAGGCTGAGGTGAGTTTGACAGGGGTAGAAACACCCTGTTGTGACTGACTCAGAGGCTCCTGGTATCCTCAGGGTCAACTACTACCTCAGGAGAGGGTACTTCAAGGATCCTAAGGGGTGTTGATAGGGTTTAGCTATAGGTACTGTGAATACAGAGAAGATCAGCTATCCACCCTGCCTGGCATCTTCATTGTGGGATTGCTGCAGGTTGAAGACCAGCAAGTGACAATTGCTACCAGGGCAGTGCACTGGCAGCGATATCACACCACCTCAGACTCTGTAATTCCCATCCATAAACTAATTCATTGACTGGAGAGCCAAGGAGTGCTCAGCAGGACCCACTCACCCTTTAACAGCCCCATATGGCCAGTGCAAAAGGCTAGTGGGGCCTTGAGAGACATTCTGTGGTGACATGGTACCTTGGAGAGAATTGAATTAGACAATGGGACTAATTTTTGAAATAACCTCAAACTCTTGGGAAAAGCAAAATCACATCAAGTGAATATATCATGACACTTAGCACCCACAAGCCTCTGGAAGAATTACCATTATAGTGAAAATGGAGGCTTCCCTTCTTTGGAGATACTGGTGCAAATTGTACCATGGGGGAAAAAACCTAAGAAGCTGTGGAGAGGTTGTTTTTGGAGGTTGTTAAATGACTGCTTTAAAAGACACAAAGCCTCTAGCAATTATCATCCCGACTTCCAGTTTTCAGGATGTCATCAGGATCTGTTGGCTGCCATAGCTGTGCTTGTACAGGTGATCTCAGAGCAGCAAATGCACCATACTTCCCCTTCTCTACTCTTATCAGAGTGGCTCATACTACTTCAGTTTAGGGTTTTTTCACTTGCAGTTTTGTCAGAGATCCCTAACTCCAGATTTCAGGTTGATACCAGTTACTGTTTCAGCATTGAATCCATTGTCGGCCACCCTTGCTCCATAATTATGGATGTAAAATTGAGTCTAGATTCAGGAAATATCTGAACAGACAACCAATAACAGTGCTGTCTTTGAGAGTGGTGTTTTCCCTCCTGCCCAGCCATATTTAAATTTTATATTTTCTTCAGCTTACGTGGAAGTGCTTCAAATTGTAGCAATACACCTACAAGCACAGATCCATCCTGCCACCAGCTGAGCATTCTGGGCTCAGTCAGTCAAAACTGATTCATGCTGAACTGAATTATAAAGGGCTCTGAAATGCCTCTTTAAAGTTCTGTTGGGATTTTGATAGAAACATTAATGTTCCAAGAGATGTCATTTTGTGTGAGTTATTGATTGGGTTGTACATGCATATGAACTTAAAATTGTTTATTCCTTTACCATGAGAGGATTCTGAGTCACTCTAATTATTTTATTGGCTATTCAGTTGTTATTTTTGTGTTGTTGTTACTTTTATCATACTTTTCTGCAGTAGCTCTATTAAGTGCTAACCAAATTAAAAATTCTAGACTTAGCATACTTTGGGTTTTCTTTGACAGGTAAGTGCACCAAGGATGGATATGACACTGGCTGAGCTTCAGGAAATGGCTTCACGCCAACAGCAACAAATTGAGGCTCAACAACAAATGCTGGCTAACAAGGTGAGTTTGGAATTAGATTGTTTACAGCCAGAAACAAAAAGGTAATAAGAGTCACATGAAGTGGAGGGAGGATTGGGGAATTGGGGTTTTTTCACTCCTCCTAAACAGAGTCTCCTTTTCTTTGGCTGCCTGTTTTCCGATTTGAAAGCCAATGTATGCAAATATCCAGTTGTAAAACATACAAATAATGCCAGTGATAGAACTCACCATTTAGCTTACTAAAAGGATAGAGCACATAATATTAATATATTGTCATTCATCCTGGTGGCTCTGTCAGCTCTAATTGTGCTCCATGTGGTGACCAGCAGTTCGCCAGTTTGATCACTGAACAATGCTTTTGTCTCTGCTGTCCTGTCATGCTATCTTGTCTTCTCCTGATAAGAGCTCAGCATGCCTGGTTTTCTGGGGCAGCTGGCTGGAAGAGATGTCTTGTATGTGATAAAAGTAACCTAGGACTGTGATTTATAAAATGCTTGCAGAACAATAACAGAAAAGCTAATGGAAGCACACAGGGTGCTCCTGAATTTTGTAGGGGGAAGAAATACTCTGCATATGCAGAACGGTGGCATAGAGTTCATGTTTTGCTTGTGTGTTGTTGGTACACATTACTCTGAAAATGTAACAGAAAATGCTGCTTTTGGCAGAGAATTGTTAAATGTGAGCCTGTCCTGAAAAGGATTCATCTGTCTGGGTGGGTGTTCCCATGCACTTCAGAATGTGCTTTGCTGGGGAGGAAGGCTGCTCTGAGGACCTGCTCTCAGGACTTTTCCTGTGTCACACACCCTACCTCCCTCTCCCTTTGAGATCAGCTCTGTGTGTCTGTATGTTTACTACCTTGTTCAGTTCCCTTGGCCCTCAATAGTTGTATCTCAGGGAAATGCTTGGAGCCATGGCTTTCTAACAGTTCTGCAGCACCTGCTAAGTGGTACAATGGCCTGTCAAAATAGCCAACAGAACTTTTTCTTCTTCGTGGTAAGAACAGGTGCAACTGTGATGCAGGAGATTGGTCAAACCAATGGGAGGTTTCACCTGAAATGTAGCAGCACAATTAATACCTATACTGCCTTGTTTAATTGGCCAAAGAATGCTGCCCTCTTCTCAGTTCCAGCTGAGATGTGTTTATATATGAGAAGCCTAAACTTTTACAGCCTTTGTTTCACTCACAGGTGATGGCATGCATGCACCCTGTTATAAATAGCACTGTAGTCACAAGAAACAGGAGAGCTATTTTTACTGTAAATGGAGTTGTACAAGATTTAAAAAAAAATAAAAATACAAGTTTGAGTCTGGATAGCTACCCATTGGGTAGGTGTCTGCTGCCTGTGGCTTGAAGAAGAGTAGCCCTGTGGGTGTCCTACTGGTAGGATTTTTCATTTAGTACCTCCCTGGAACAAACCTGCTTTCCTAGGTGCCCCTTCAGAATGACTTTCCTTTGCCTCTTTCCTGCCTTCTGAAATCAGATGCAGTATTAAAAATAGATTCTGAGGGAGGAAAAATACACTTTCTTTTTAGACACGAGCTGTAATATCTTTTTCTGTGACATTTTCCTGTGTGGGAGTGACTCCTAAAGTAGTGCATACACTGAGGGTGCTGCCTGATCCTTGTTTTCTCCAGAAGGCAAGCTCACTTTTTTTGCTCTGCCTTTTCTATTCCAAGTGCACAAAAATCCGTTTTCTAAATCTGACTGGTGATATTTCTTTTTCTTTTGTGGGTTTGGTTTTTTTTTTTTGGAGGAAGTGTGGAGTTCTAATGTTAGTAAGTAGTGGTAGTCTTGGATTTTAGTGGGTGCTTGGGAAAGTCTTACTAGTTCTACTCCCCTAGAGCAACCTGTCATCTGCAGAGCTGAAAGCCACGTATAATGGGTCGCTGACTTAGAGGAATTCTTTGTAGATGATCTAGTGGTCTCATGGTTTCTTCTAGGTCTAAACTAGACATGTGTATGTAGAAACTGATAACATATTTTATTCTCTTGGAAAGGTGAAAGGATCCTCTCCATTAAGGTGATATCTGTTGTTTAAATGAGGGCCAGGTCACTGTAAAGGTTTTCTAGTGTCTTGAATAATTTTATTATTATTATTTTTATTATTTATTATTAGTGGTGATAGTGGTGATCATTATCAGGAGACCAGTGTGTTTTCAGAGGTTTGGTGTGGAGCCATCCTCCATCTCAAGGAGGTTTTAGTAGAAGTAGTAAAAGTACAAATAGTAATGGAAAATACCAATGATTTGTGAAATAACGTCTATATAAAGAATGTCTAATATTCTCCAGCATGACTTAGTTGTTTAAAATGTGACATATGATAGAGATATGTAAAGTACAAGCAGCATGGAGAAGGTGGAGAGAAAATATAGTCCTTAACTCTTGTAACTTAATAGCTGAGTAGTCATTAAATCAAATAAGCAAATGTCTTGGAACATGAATGCTAAAATTTTTCTTAGACTTCAAACATCTTTGTCTTGAATGCAGGAACAGCGCCTGAAATTCCTGAAGCAGCAAGATCAGCGACAGCAGCAGCAAGCTGCTGAGCAGGAGAAACTGAAGCGATTAAAGGAAATTGCTGAGAATCAAGAAGCCAAACTTAAGAAAGTGAGAGCATTGAAAGGTCATGTAGAGCAAAAAAGACTCAGCAATGGGAAGTTAGGTGAGTTGCTGCTTGGGGAAGCCTGGGATTTTTCATGAAATGCAGTTCTTGGAAGTCAAAAATTTCTGGTGATTTCAGTGATTCAGAGGAGTTATTTACAGCATTCCAGGAAATGTTAAGATTAACAATTTCACATCTTGTATTTACCAAGAAAACTCATGACTGATCTAGAGCAAAATATATTTTCATACTGTATTTTAAAACATCCTGTAAGAGCACCCTGTATTTTGAGCCTAGCATGTCTGCTTTTAATTACAGTGTAGTTTTTTTCCTTACTTGAATACCTTTGTGCACCACAGTAACTTTTTCCATCCTTGATGTCAATACGTTACACATTTAGAATGTTTGTTATTTTCTGGGCCTATAACAAAGCTTAGCCTGGTACCCAAACTACCTTTTATGCAAGAGGTAACTAATGGCAAATTGGCTTCATATTTGCTTTTTAATTTCATGAATCTGACCAGGGTCTCACATGCTCTAGTACTGGTTGGGTGCTTGTAGTTGAGCATGTTGATGCAACGTTAAGTCTGAAGTAAATATTTATTCTTCTGCCTTCTCTTTCATCTTCTCTATTGTGCAGAACTTGTTATTTCCAGCCTGACTCAACTGAAAATATGAATATGTTGTTTTAGTAGGAAGCATTTTGGTTGACAGATAAAGCAAAAGTGTTTTTCTGTAGGAGAATCCCTTTTCTGTTTGGATTCTGTTGCACAAAATAAACATAAATTTTAAGGCATGGAAGAATGGTAGAATAATACAAGATTTTGGAGCATGTGAATCTATTTTCCTGCACCATCCCCAGCAGGTCTGATTTTGCTACTTGCTTGAGTTCTTACTGATTCCTTAAACTATTCTACAATAGAACAGTTTCAGCAGTGGGAGCAGCTGATGACAGATGTTTGTAATAGACCCTAAAAAGCCCTCTGAGTCTTTGTTTAATATGACAGCTTGGGTGTTTTGTCACTGAGTTCTTATAACCTAAATTCAGAGTTTTAAGTATCATGAATATGCTTTGTGGTTGAGTGAGTGTCTTCCTGCTGAATTCAGCATTCAGTGAATTTAAGTTTCTCCAGATGAATTCAGTCTGGCATTGTGGTTTTGTTTGTTTCTGTACTTCAGAAAGTTAAAAAAAAAAGAGTTTTCCTTCCCTCCCTGTCAGTGCTCAAAGTAGACTGACTTTCCATAACCATTCTGGTGAGCATGCATTTGCCAGAGCTCAGAGCTGGTGTGGCAGGGCAGTGGGTTTGGCTGGGCAGCACTGCTCTGGAGGCTGGCAGGGTGCTCTGTCTCCTTAAGTGCTGCCTTGAGAGCAGCCCACGCTGGGCTGTGTCTCAGGGCTGCTCTGCCCTTCTCTGCAGTGGAGGAGATTGAGCAGATGAACAGCCTGTTCCAGCAGAAGCAGCGTGAGCTGGTGCTGGCCGTGTCCAAGGTAGAGGAGCTCACCAGGCAGCTGGAGATGCTGAAGAACGGCAGGATTGATGGCTACCATGACAACCAGTCGGCTGTAGCTGAGCTCGACCGCCTCTACAAGGAGCTGCAGGTAATGGGAGCCAGCCCCTGACCCTCAGCTCTTCTGGGCTGAAAGTTGGTTGGGGTGTTTCTCACTTTGCTGGGAAGAAATCCCATTGCTGCTGTTCCTGCCAGGGCTGTGTGACAGCCTGCATGCTGAGGATGGAGAGTTAGTTGTGCTGGGTTCAAGGTAAAGAAAGGAAGGAACACACACTGTCTGTACCTTTCCTTTCTGCAAAATTTGGAGACTAACCAAAGTTTTCTCTGGAGGGAAAACATGACTTGACTTTTTAGAAGGCATTTCTCTTTCCAAGAGTTTCCTGTCCTTGATCCTGCAAGTGAATTTGTTTTTATTTTGGTTGTTTTCCCCTCCTCCCCCACTGCTTTGTGAATTTATTCAGTTGAGGAACAAACTGAACCAGGAGCAGAATGCCAAGCTGCAGCAACAGAGGGAGTGTTTGAACAAGCGCAACTTGGAGGTGGCAGTCATGGACAAGCGTGTTAATGAGCTGCGCGAGCGGCTGTGGAAGAAAAAGGCAGCTCTGCAGCAGAAAGAGAATGTACCAGTAAGTGCTGTGGGCTATTTAATAACTAAAACATTAATTGTGTGTCTTGTCTGTACAGCCTGAAGTAAAAACTTGCTTGGGGGGCAGGCTGTTGAGATGCTAGACTTGTTGTCTTTATCCATATGTAGTGGAAGTCTTGTATTATTAAAGTCCTTTTCATGGTACATTAGTGTTAACCTACTTACTCTTTACAGACAAGAAGTCTTAATGCTGTCGTGCAATTTTATTTTAGGTTTTTTTTTGCTATTACTACCTCAGCTTTATAATTTCAGAGCTTTTTCAAAAAAGCACTTTTGATATTGGAGGATCATTTGCTACTTGTTTTATCCTTTTTGTCTTCTGTTTCAAACTCCATGAATGGATAATGCAGAATAAAGTTCTTTAAATTTTCTTTCCTTTTTTTTTTTTTTTCTCAAGGTTTCTTCAGATGGGAATTTACCACAGCCAGTGGCTTCTGCTCCGAGTCGAGTGGCAGCAGTAGGTCCTTATATCCAGTCCTCTACTATGCCACGTATTGCTTCCAGACCTGAGCTTTTGGTGAAGCCAGCATTTTCAGATGGGACACAAGCTTTGCAGGTTCCTGATGGGCCACTGAAAACACAAACGCTGCCCAATATGAGAGCTGGGAACAGTTCACAAATTAAAACTCCTGCAGGTAGTAGCTTACAATTAATATTTCTTGTCCAGACATGTTTTGTTTTCTTACCTAATAGCTCTGTTTTGATGTTTTGTTGGTTTTTTTTTTTTTTAAGCAAAGCATTATTTGAGATGTCAGTCTTGCTACTTGCAGTTTTTCCTGCACCAGTGAATATATTTTGTAAGCACTGAGTTTCTGTGGTTCGGTGTTAAATATTAAGTAAATCTATTAATGAGCATTTCAAGTTGTTATACAATGTGGACTACAGGAGGATTTTTCTATAAAGTAGTTGTTTATTTTAAGTTCTCCTAAAAACTATTCAACAGTGTGTTTGAGTTTCTAGAGGCAATTTTGGTGCATACCTGATAACCTGGTGCCTGGATTTAAAAATTGGTAATGCCAAGTTCTCTAGTTGTGCACTTTGGAAATGACACATGTAAAGGATTAACCAAGATGACAGATTTTAAAAAGGAGGCAGTCGCTTGTAGCACAGAAATAGCAGTAAAGTTACTGACTTGCTGATGAGTGAGGTTTGGCCTCCTACTTGGAGAGTTAGAGATTTGCTGGCTTCTCTCTGTGGCTTTCTCCTATGAGAAGGAGAAGTCTAAAGAAACTTTTTAAAGAGTTGTAAATATTTCTTCTGTGCTGTCCTGGGAGAAGACTCTTTTCAGCTGGGAGAGAAGAGAAACACTGATCTTCCCAAAAGCAAGAAATGGAGACTGAGCTTGTAGAATAGTTCTGTTTATTTTCTATCTCACTTCCTTCATCTCCAGTTCTGGCAGATACTAAAGTAAGCATTGCACAAAAGCAGTTCCAAGTGTCTCTTGCTGTATTGGAGAATGGAGGATTGTTTCTTTTTATTTGGTTTGCTGATCCTAAAACTACTGGAGTGGAATTTAGGCTCTAGACCACACAAAACTTGAATTTTTGCTAGAGGAATGTATTGTGGTTAGCTATTTGAACTAAAATATCACTTTTTATTTTTTAGCATTTAGACAAAAAGACTGCTTTCCTAGAGAGAATTTTTGGTTCTTTGTCAGAATGAAACTTTCTGCTGGTATTTTTACTGTTTGAATTTAACATTGCTTAGGTTACTTAGAATTTAGTAGAGAGAATTTGGTGATAATCTTAATAGGAGATGGCAAGCATTTTCTCAATGGTTTTTGCAGATCTGGATGTCTATTCCAGTGAATGTAAAGATCAGCTTTAATGTGCATATACAGTCTGCATTAAACACACAGATGAATTTTCTCCTGTTTTGAATATCCCTGGCAGAGTCTATCTGTGCTTTAAAGCATCATGTTTTTCTTTGCACTATGTATCTTTTTTATACTTAAAATTATTGTATCACTTTTAACTTGGCACAGATACTCAAGGAAAGTTTCCTACTAACTGGAAATAAGCCAGGCTAGAGAAGTTTATTTTTTGAATGCTTTAAGTGCAGGTGTGTGCTGTTACAAAGTTTTGCTGCTGCTTTTGGTAGCTGTTCTCGAACTTCATTTACATTCTCTTTTTAAAACAAACAAGTGAAAAGCTCTAATGATAGGTTTTATAGCAGTTAACCTCTGTGTGATACTTTTACATTGGCTAGATCTGACCCTTACAGAAAAAAACACTGTTTGTTAAAAGTCAATAAAAACTACTATTTTAGCTTAATCTGTTCCACTTCTTCTCTCCTAGGTTCTGTGGTCCCCAATGCAAAACCTTCCCCATCTGCCCCTGACTGGAGTAGTTCAAATACAGACAATCATATTAATCAAGGATCAGCCTTGACTTCAGGAAAAGGAATTGTGACAAGTGAAGGACAAGGTATGTTTTTGTGTACTTGGCTAATCTTAAAATTTGGGGAATCTAGTTGATGATACCTCTCTTCTAAATGTGTCAGTAAATAATTGAGAGTTCATTTGAAAGCACAAGAAAAAGAATCAAAGTACATTGCCATTGCTTTGCTATGGTGTTGCAGGATTTTTAAGAAGAAAGAAACCAAACCCACAACTCACTTCAGGTGGTAAAGTAGATCCCAGTTCCTTTTTACATGCCCCTGTTGAATTTGCATAATAGAGCATTTGGCAGGCCCTTAGTGCAGAGGTAGGATGGATGCAGAAAGCATCCCCTGCATGCACTGTGGTAAATATTGCACAGAGCAGGATTCTCACCCCTACCACTGTGCCATCCCTTTGGAAAGTTGTCTCCTCTCTCTTCAACAGCAGCTGAAGGAGAAACTTTTTTACGAGACAAGGAGAAGAAGGTGCGTCCGTTCTCCATGTTTGACTCCGTGGATCAGTCTGCTGGGCTGGGCACGCTGAGGAAAAACCAGAGCAGCGAGGATCTCCTGCGGGAAGCACAGGTATGCAGGGAGCCCAGGCTGCTGCTTTCCCTCTGCCAGGGCTTACCCACAGCTGTTCTCATGTGGCTGGCAGAAAGCTCTGGAAAGTACTGAGGTCAGCTTTTAAAAGACTGCTTCTGAGAAAAAGAGTCTCTTAGGTTTTTAATGGCGATTGGTAACTCCAAATCATTCTCCACAGTCAGTGTGGTGAGGATCTATGGCTGTGGGCTGTGTTACTTGTACGCCTGTGTATTTTTTCCTCCGAAGATACAAAGAGGCATTTGCATGTTTGTTTGGTTTTTCTTCAAAATCATCTACATACTCATTTAACTTTTTAATGCAACAGTGTCCTTCAGCTGTTTGATAGCAGCAAAACTTTCTGCCTAAATTTTGACACGAGGGCACAGTTTGATCAGGGAGGGGTGAACTAGCCTACAAGGGGGGATGACAAGTGCTTTGTTGGAGAGCAACCTCTTGCTAACTTGAGTGTCTGATATCTCTAGAGAAATTACTGTGCCCTGCCATTGCTGCTGTTTTAAACATAACTGTTACAGAAACAACTAATGAGAATAGGCTCAAAGTATTTACAAACATCAGAGATGACAAAATGTTTCAAGCAGTATCTTCTTGTTTCCGAGGATGTTGTAGCCCTTATTACAGCAGTAGTAGACATAAGATACTGTGTCATACTTTGAGGCTCTTTGGTCCTTCACTGCAGACCTCCTAATCATGTTTTACTGTTTTATCTTAATGAATTTTTTTTGTCTTTCAGACAACCAATAAAACTGTAACCAAGGTGCCACCACCTGTCCCCACTAAACCAAAACAGATAAACTTGCCTTACTTTGGTCAAGCCAGTCATCTGCAACCTGCTGATACAAAGCTGGATGGAAACGTGCAGAAGCTGCCTTTGGCTACTGCAGCCATGGGGAACAAGCAAAAACCAGTGGCACAGCAGCCTTCTCATCCTTCTCAGCAGATACAGCAAAGAATTTCAGTACCTCCTGCAGGTTCTTCCTCCAGCCAGGATCAAATTCTTCCTTCCTCCAAGCAGGAGAGTCCCCCAGCAGCGGCTGTGAGACCTTTTACTCCTCAGCCATCCAAGGAATCTTCACTGCCACCATTTAGAAAGCCTCAGACTGTGGCTGCAAGTTCCATTTACAGCATGTACACCCAACAGCAGAGTGCTGGGAAGAACTTCCAGCAGGCAGTGCAGAGTGCTTTGACGAGGGCGCACACCAGGGGACCACACTTCCCAAGTGGTAAGCATGTGGCTCTCTCCCTCTCTTCTGTCTGGTAAACATCAGATAAATGTTCGTTCCACCTGGTCTGTGGATATGAAGCTGTTCTTCAGGGGAACGACAGCTGTAAGATTTTTATGTGGATCTGCCATGCTCTGTAAGAGTGTTAACAAGAAGTGTGGAATGAGTGTCTTGTGTTTGCAAGATAACTAATGGTAGATCTGGTTGCCAGATTAGTTCTGATCAGTTTTTTGTATTCTGCTTCTTTGCCCTGTATAAAGAATACACAACCTGATTCACCTCTCTTTTTGTTGTTGTTGTCGTCTTGTTGAATATTCAAACCTGTTTCCCCCCCACCCCTCTCCACAGTGTATGGCAAGCCTGTGATGGCAGGAGCTGGCGTACAGAATCAGCTGCCCCAGACAGAGAACATCTACTCCAACCTGCAGGGCAAGGCAGGCAGGCCAGAGCCCGAGGTGGAAACAGCAGCCTCAGCTCACGAGAGCCACGAACCGGAGCGGATACCCCGTCCCCTGAGCCCCACCAAGCTGCTGCCTTTCCTGTCCAACCCCTACCGCAACCAGAGCGATGCTGACCTGGAGGCGCTCCGCAAAAAGCTGTCCAATGCCCCCCGGCCACTGAAGAAACGCAGCTCCATTACTGAGCCTGAGGGGCCTAATGGCCCCAACATCCAGAAGCTCTTGTATCAGAGGACCACTCTGGCTGCAATGGAGACTATCTCAGCTCCACTGCATCCCTCCAAACAGATGGCATCAGCTGCCAGTCCTGAAAGCCCGGTGGAAATCCCAAATCCTTATCTAAGCACAGAATCGGAAAAAGAAACAGCTGCTTCCATGCCAGAGCCAGCTATTGCTGAGGAGACAGAAAGTACAGCAGCAGAGCAGAGCGAAGCTGCTCTTCCCCCCACACCTTTGGACACTGTTCCTGAAGCTGTTTCAGACAGCGATGAACTCATGCAGCCCAAACCAGAGGAACCAAACCTAGAAGCTCCACTGCCACTGGAGGTGTACATGGAAGAATATCCTCCATACCCACCACCTCCCTATCCATCAGGGGAACCAGAGAGTTTGGGAGAGGATTCATTCAATATGAGGCCTCCTGAAGTTACTGGACAGTTTTCCTTGCCTCCTGTAAGTATTAGTTTACAACTGGGGTGGCCTGTCAATAAATCATCTCAAGTGCTGCCATAAACCCTGTGCATTGTGTCGTAGAGCTCAGGCAGATGTGGGAGAACACACAGTCTGGAAGTCTCTCTGTGGGTATCTCTTCTATTTGTGTGATGCTCTTATCTCCAGACTGCATAACAGTAATGAAAAGTCTCTCTTGTCCCTAGAATTAATGACATAATGAAAAGTTTCAAATGGAATACTCAAATAGTATAACTCTACAGAGCTGTAAAAACCATCATCTGCCTACACTCAGGTTTTACTTCCTTTCTAAGAAAAATTAAAGCTGATTTTTTTTTTTCCTTGAGGTACAAATACAGATTTCATAAGCATTTTCCACTATTGCTAATGTGAGCTGGGGACTAATTTTCTTAATTCTGGATTGCATTTGTTTATCTGGAAGTGCCTTGCTTGAAAAATATGGAGGAACAGACTTTAGTTTGTAGACATAAGCTGTTTCTACTTCTACTAAATGTTTCAAGAATTTCTTTGAAATCAGATTTAACATCAGTCTACTCTCAAGTTGCATCAAAATATAGAGTCTCTTGGCAAAAATGCTGTCTCCTCCCAGCTCCATTTTATTTTGCAAGTTTGTGTGCGGTATGGTGTTATCCCACTGTTGTAGAACAAAAATGCTTGAAGTTTTTGGCTTCTCAAAAAGACTTTATTTAAAAACGTATCAAGAGTAGAGTTTTGATAACAATTTTGATAACTTGATACATGAAAGTGGTTTTTTCCTCTATTGCTTCAGTGCAGAGGAGTTAAAAGGTTTAAATGTGCTTTTTAACTTTGTAATTTGTGCATGGAGTAGACATTTTGTGTGTTCATGCTTGAAAGATTTTGTTTTTGCTCCCTTTTACAAGGAAACTTGAATGGTAGGATTTCCTGAATTGTGAGAACTAATTTCTGCTTGGTTTTGTAATAATTCTGCAATGATGAGAAGAAACCAGCCCAGCTTCTTGATTTCATATTTAAATCTGTGGGTTGTTCTGCCAGGCTCAATCTTGAAAAAGCCCCTGCTTTTGGTATGACGTACAAATCTACAGGCAGAGGAGTATTTCATGGGAATCTCTACTTACATATCTTATCTCCATATGGTTGCTCTTGCAGAATATGAGTCAGTTCTATTCATGCTTGTCTGGACATCTGTTAGAAATTTACATACCCTCGTGAATAGTCTTATTGCTGCTGCCCAGGCAGCTGGGTGAGCGCTGAGCTAATGGGAGCATGGTCCCTAAAGGAATGGGCACAAACTCAGCTATAGAAATACTTGGTTTCCAGCATCAATGGGGGCATCTAAAGCAATTCTACACTTGGTTCTATATTTTTCCAAAACCATTTTCCATCACTGTTTGCTCCTGCTAACCTCTGCTGTTAATTAAAAAAAATGTTAGGAACTTTTCATCAGCACTTGAAGTAGTGTACTTTGTGGAGTGTGCTGCTTGGTTTGTCTAACAGCTGTGAGAGTTAATGGTAAAATTGTCCAAACAACAAGAAAGATAAAGGCAGAGATATTTCATAACCTGCTTAACCTAATATATTCATAATGTGTTCGGGAATTGATAAAAAATACTATACATTTCCAAATTTCCTATTAAACACTTTTCTAGTTGATAATTTCTGCTGTCATTCCCAAATAAGCAGTTTTGCATTCATCTTCTTTCCAGGAAAGCAGTGCCTGTAACTTGTGTTACCTTTTCCCAGGGAAAGAGGACGAACTTGCGTAAGACTGGCTCTGAAAGGATTGGGCATGGAATGAGAGTGAAATTCAATCCCTTGGCATTGCTTCTGGATTCATCTTTGGAGGGGGAGTTTGACCTTGTGCAGAGAATAATTTATGAGGTAAAAATGCTAATTTTTAAAACAAAGAATTTCAATCCTGGTTGAAATGGGGAAGTCATAGCTTTTCTGGACTTGTGCAGAACCTAGATCTGTTCTTGAGGAGATAAATCCTAACAGTTTCGAAGTGATCATACTTTTGGAGGCTGTTTTTAAGTGTGTTAAATCCACAGTGGATTTTTAGCATCAAGACTATAAATTTGCAGGACACTTTTTTCTCATTTTTTATGTAGTGTTTAATTCCCTGTCTGGCATGTTATCAGAAAATTTGATAGGCAAAATGCACGTGAACTTTGCTCACTGTTAAATAGACGTATATCAGAAATTTGTTAGAAGTACTTTTAGTATGTTGTCAAGATCCTGTTTCTCTGAACCACACTTAAAGGGAGACTGCAAGCTTAATTGTGAGTTGTGGTGCAAAATTGGTAGTGGTTGTATTCTTCTTGCTCATGTCCTTCCTAGAAATACATCACAAATTCACATTTCAGAAGAAGAATACAATGATTTTTGTATGAGAAGAGGTGTTTATTCAGGAGTTTTGACTGAATGTGATTGGTTCCTTTCTGGCTGGCCAGGTGGAAGATCCTAGCATGCCCAACGATGAAGGGATCACTGCTCTGCACAACGCCGTGTGCGCCGGGCACACGGAAATCGTCAAGTTCCTGGTGCAGTTTGGGGTGAACGTGAACGCTGCAGACAGCGATGGATGGTAAGGGGTTCGTTAAGGGATTCCTTATGGATGGTTCTCCACAAGAGTCAGGGCATGGGAGCTGCTGCAGGTCCCTTAGAATGTCACTTGCTTGGCTCCTGTGGAGCTGGCAATGAGTTTTCTTTCCAAAGCAGAGCATCAGCAGTTCTCTGTGGGGCATCGTATGGGACTGTGCAGATGGAAAAATAGGGAAATTGCAGCAATATTCCCTGTATGAAAAAAACGTTGTAGGGGTGGACACAGTTGTCAGGAAATTGCTCTGTTTCCCTGAGATATTAAAGACAGCTTATAATGAGCTTTATGCTGAAATTCACAATATCCTCTGTGAGAACCTATAATTTTGTGTGGTCTGGGCGGTATCTAACCCTGTAAACTCTCCCCAGTTCTTTGTCCAATAATCAGCCAACTTGAAACCAAAACAAAGTGGAAAACCACAACCTTCAAACAAGGCTTGCAGCTGATAATGTGTTACAAATCCTTTTTGCAAATAACTAGGGAGATTATTTATGGAAGACTGGTTGCAAGGGTTAGTGATTTTACTGTTGTTTCTGCCTGTAACCCAAGTGTGTGAGGCCTAAAACTGAATAAAGATGCTTGTGCTCCCTCACCCTGAGGGTTTGTCACAATTAAGTGCACTTGTCACAAAGTCAAATCTTGAAGTAATTATCTAGATTGTAAGAGGTATGATGTCAGAGATTTCTGAGTGGGTTTTTAATATTGATTAATTTTTTGATTTTTAGTGCCTTAATGCATGCTAATAAATTATAGAAAAGTAGAATAACTGGAGATCCATATGGAAGCTCAGCTTTAGGGCTCAAGCAGCTCCTGTTACCTGTGGAAAGTGATTGCTCATGCCATGCTGGGCTGAGTGCTGTGCTGGGAAGCCCTGAGCAGGGCAGGGCTGATTGCTGAGGTGCTGCAGGCACGGATGCTGTGTGCTCCCGGGGCTCTGGGAGGGAAGTGCCATCCTTCTGCCCTTGCTTTGCAGGACCCCTCTGCACTGTGCAGCATCCTGCAATAACGTGCAGGTGTGCAAGTTCCTGGTGGAGTCGGGGGCCGCTGTCTTTGCCATGACCTACAGTGACATGCAGACGGCCGCGGACAAGTGCGAGGAGATGGAGGAGGGCTACACGCAGTGCTCCCAGTTCTTGTATGGTGAGTGACAGCCATCCCTGAGTCCTCCCTGCCACCTCTCAGCTCCTCTGTGCATGAGGAGGGGTAAGGTGCATGCTCAGGTTGGGTCCCTGTGCCACAGGTTCCTCTTGGAAAGAGAGGTTTCCACCAGCTTCCTGTCACAGGATGAGTTGCATCGAGATTAACTTTGTCACATTCACCCTGTGGAGGAGATCTGAGTAACAAAAGGTTTCCCTACATTAAAAGCTTGAGAGAAGCATTGACAGGTACACTAATTAGGTGAATTTTGCCACACAAAAACTTCTCCTACATGCAAACAAAAGAGGTAATGATGTGTCAGTAGGCAGTTCATAGCTGTTATCTGGTATCTTGAAATGAGGAGTATTTCCTAATGTGCACCTTAGAACCAGAAAAGGTATTGCCAAGTTCCTGCCTCGATGGATGTCAGTAAGCACTGAATTTGACTTTACCTTCCTGACTTTTTTCTTCACTTGCATTTAAAAAGAAATCCCATATTAAATTTAGATTGTATTCAAATAGTAAGGCTACAGAGATACTATCTTTGAATGGAGAAAATGAATTCCCCCTAGGGTGTGATGAGTATTAGTCAATGAGGTTTTACATTACTTTACTGTATGTTGTGTTTGTAATGAGGTTTTCAATTACTTTTCTCTATTTTGTATGTGGCTTATGTCCCCATGGCACCTACCATCTGGTGTGTCATCTCTCTGCAAGGGGTTAGAGTAACAGCAATGTAACACAGCAGAAAAAGCTGTAAAAGTGCCTTTCTGCTTTTGTGGCAGAAGAGAGCTGAGTTTCTCTAAGCTGCTCAGCCAGCAGATTTCAAAACAGTCTGTCCAGCTGTCCTCACTAAGCTTGAAAACTGTGTCTTTCTTTGGTGCCAAATATATAGTCTTCTCTATAAAGGGAGGAAGCCTTTTTAACTGGCATCAAAATTTGTAGGCTAAGCAAAATTCCATTTGGATTTGTATTCAGACTCTGAGGGAGGTCATCAACACCAAATAGCCAAGGAACATTGTAGGACTAGATAAAAAATAATACTTGTCTAATGTTTTAAACTGGTTTTAACTCAGGTATTAATTAAGAGATGCAAATATTAAGATATTTGTGTTGAACAGCTCTTGAGGAATTTCTGTCAGGAATTTGTCTAATTCTTAAATTCAGGTAAACTGCCCATGAGATCCCGTGGAAAGGAGGTCCATGGTCTCTTTATATACAGCATGAAGAAATACATTCTTTTTGTTTGTAGGGGTTTTTTATGACCTGCCATCTGGTGATTTCACTTAATACTCTTGGTTTTTTTTTTGTTGAATTTGGGATCTTTGTGTTATGAGATACTTTTTGATGGGTCCTGAAAGGACTGTAAGGC
Organism: Toxostoma redivivum; assembly: GCA_013397375.1. Taxonomy (NCBI): domain Eukaryota; kingdom Metazoa; phylum Chordata; class Aves; order Passeriformes; family Mimidae; genus Toxostoma; species Toxostoma redivivum. Next base: position 574,681 of record VXBI01000068.1, on the reverse strand, counting down.
TTTGGCCTACTGCCAGTTTTTCCAGATTGAAACCACTGAAACTATCTCCTGATGTATTGGCTGTTCAGCTATCAGAGTTCCATATTGTTCCATCAGAAATTAATCCTACTGCTAAGACTGGTTCTGGTTGCCTGTAGTTACTGTAAGAAATTATTCCCTGCCTAAAACTGCTTCTGTAAAAGAAGTTTGGGAATGTGTATTTGTTCTCAGAATTTATTTTCAGAACTGCACTAAAACCTGGCCCTCTAAACTCTTTATTAAGCTAATAAATCCTGGTGTAATTAGTGATTCACCTAGTCTTTTTTGTTGCAAATGATGTCCAATATCAAGTAAGAGGAACATATAGCTTTAAATAAAACCAGTCATCCTTTAGCATTGATTAAATGACAGGTCTGATGCTGCTTAAGTATGGAAATTTTTCACTTTCTTAACTAAAATGCCAGTGCTGGCTCTGTTTGCCCCACTACTCTGGTGTGACTATTAACATCCCTTTAGGATACCACATGCATTGTGTGAATCTTCTTTGTCTGCTTTGATGCTTGGTGCTCAATCTTCCCTTCCATGTGGGTGCAGAGCACAGCTTTGGCCAAACCTCTAATTATACCAAATGCAAAGCAAGGGAAGATTTTATCTGAGCAGAGCTTATCATGCACTGGAAGCACTTCCATGTTATGTGCTGAGCTGGTGTGCAGAAGTACAGAACTTGATTTGAGCAGATGCTTCCTTTAGCAGATGTAGGTAGTAATAGGTACGTGATAAAAAGAGAAAGGGCAAATTTTGTGATACAGTGTGCAGTGTACTCTCTGCTCCTGAAAATACCAAAACCAAACCAAAAACTAACTTTTCCAGTTTTCTGCTTAGAGGCTGAGGAATGTGTACAGAAAGAAGAGTATCATCTCTGGCTACAGCTGTAAAATGAACAAGTTCTGAATAACCCTGCAAGGGTGTATGTGTGTAGTCCAAAACACCTTGGTCCAGAAATAATTTAACAGAATTGTTTCTGAAGGCAGTGTTTAAAACAAGAAAAAAAATAGTGTTAGAAATTAAGAATTACTGAGATAACCAAAAGCAGATGCAGATTAGCAGGCAAATCTCTCAGGTAAGGTCTGAGATGCAACTTGCTTTAAAGTTCTGAAATAAAATGAACCAGGTGGCAAATGACACCACAAGCATCAAAATGACAATGGTGGTCAATCAAAGCAGGTATTGCTATTTCCTTGTGATAGAAAGAGGTTACTATTGCACTAAGAGTACAGAAAGTGTTTCTTGCTCATCACTTAGGTCTAGAAGGTGTGAACACAAAAAATAACCTTTTATCAATCAGTGCTGCTCTCCCCATTTCCTTTGTATTTTTTTAACATGTTTAAGGAAGGAATCTGTCTGCTCTAAGTAACTTCACAAAGCCACTTCTTCCAGGGCCAGCTCTGAGTAGGCAATAAGGTGGCAAGTAGGTAGGAATTTTGAGGTTTATTTCCTGGACTGTCTTCCAGTAAGAATAAAGGAGTCTTCCTTCCTGTTGTCCTTTTTATTTATGTATTTTCTTTTCAGCTGAGCTGCTGTGTGTTTTCAATGTTGCAGGAGTGCAGGAGAAGATGGGGATCATGAACAAAGGAGTGATTTATGGCCTGTGGGATTATGAGGCTCAGAATGATGACGAGCTGTCCATGAAGGAAGGAGACTGCATGACAATCCTGCGCCGGGAGGATGAGGAGGAGGTCGAGTGGTGGTGGGCACGGCTGAACGACAAGGAGGGCTATGTGCCCCGAAACCTGCTGGGGGTGAGTGAGTCCTGGCAGCCCCCAGAGCCAAAAGTACCCCACCCCAGGATGTGCAGTGTGCACAGCATTGTATTCTCAGGGGATCTCTTGCATCAAGGTGCAGCTTTAAGAGTCAAGAGGAAGGAGTTGGCGTTCTCCATCTTTATTTAGGGAGCTGAATACCTTGGCAGAGTGGGTTAACACCCTTTGGTTAAGGTGCTTAACACAGATTAATGGGTGCACAAAAGAACAACATGTATCACCACCTTGCTATACAGAGCAGGCCCCAATACCAAGCTTGTCCCACCATCTTAGAGAAAAAAAACCCCTTTTATCCAAATACGACGTGTGAATAAGATTTTCATGAGCATGTTCTCAGGCATATGGGCTGATTTTGGGGCTGTCTTGTGTAGGGCTAGGAGATGGACTCAATGATTCCATAGGGGGTCCCTTCCAACTCAGGATATTCTATGATTGTTTGAGAACAAAACTAGTTCTCCCTGTTTCAAAAAAGCGATGTACTGGCACAAAGGGCCTTCAGAACTGAAACTTGCATGAAGAGTGAGTCATGAGTTCCCTGTGTACACAGGGCACCTTTAGATCCAAGGAGATAAACACTACAAAAATCTAGGTTATCTTTTCTTCTAGTGTTGGAAAACAGATTACAGTAAAAGCAGATTTTTGTTTTTTCCTATGCTTTTTAAGTAACATTTAACCATATGTCCAGGGCTTTACATGAATGGCCTCTCCTCCTCTCATCACCTTGTGTATTGCCTTTTATTAAAAACAACTGTGTACAAATCAGATACTTTCAACTATGTCCCTGTATTTCTCCTTATCGTTGAATTGCTAGAAAATGATGGCAGATGGATGCATATATAAAAATTCCATTAAGCTTTTTTCTTCAATTCTAGTTGCTCTGGTGCTGGAGATAAGAGGTTCTCCAAGATTAACCACTCTGAATTGTAGCTGATTGATGTATGATGCTTGAAAGAGGCTGAACCTCCTTCCTCATGCATATAATCCTTACTCTTAAACTGGTTGGATTTTTCAGAGTGACTCTATCTAATGCAAAATCAGTTTTCATGTCTGTATCATTTCCAGGCCAGGCCTACACACTACTTAATATAAAATCCTCTCTAACACAATACTCCTGCTCAGTTTTTTTCCTCTCCAAAGTAAACATTTCTAAACTGAGAGCAGCCATCAGCTCTGCACAGTAAGGTTAGAACAGCAGCTTTTTGATTTTTGCTTGCCCCAGGGTGAGTTGTGCATGTAGTGCTTGTGCTTTGAGCCTGAGCACAGGTGTGTAAGAACACAAGGATTGTCTGTGCTTCTAAAAAAAAAAAGGCATAAGGCAGCACAGCTTGAACTGGGGATCAAAACATACCCTTGTAAGCATGACACAATCCCAACAGAATCTTTGGGGAAAGCTACACAGTATTTGTTGACTGTGACACTCCTGTGTCTGTTCAGTTGTTCTGGTGCTGCCACTGAAATATCCTGTGGTGATTCTCCAAAGCAATTACTGGCCTCTTAATATAGCAGCTGAATTCTAGTCTATGATGTTCATCAAAGAGGAAAACATTTGGTAGATTATATATTCTTATTTTTATCATAGTTGCTTTATCCCTTTGTAGTCAGGTGTACTGAATAAAAACAAGGATTAAATTACCTGTATCAGTGCTCTACCCTTCTTAGTGACTCCCTAGCTCCCTAAGCTAATAAGAAAATACTGTGAAAGGGAGTCTTTTGAGCACTGTCAGGTGTTATGATACTGTGACTGACTTAATCTCTAAGATCACAGCAGGCTGAGACAGACTTTGTGGTGGAGTTGTTGGCCTTGTCTTAGTCACTGAGAAAAGAAGAAAGCCAGAGTCTGGTTAAAGAGAGAAGGGGGCAGCTTTGAGGAGAGCTTTAGATGGGAAAAGCTGTGATGTAGACATGCATGGCCATTTAGAGCACAGAGGATTCATCTCTCCTAGCTGTATGAAGTGTATCCTCCTATTTTCCTATGCCAGTGGCCGTGCTTTTCAGAGCAGCAGCTGCTTCCGTAGCCCTTCCAAGTGGGAGCCAACAGCTTCCCAGGCATCCTGGGAACAGGCATCTCATCCCTGGTGTGTGCTGTCCCAAGCTGTGTCCTGCAGTTGTCCCCTGCACCCCTGTGTGTGTGAGCAGCATGCAGCCCAGGGGCCACAGGCTGGCAGGGACCAGTTTCCTGCTGGGCAGGTCATTCATGGAACTGGCACCCACCTTCCAAAGCACAGCCCCTCCAATTCCATGCTCCTTCTGGAGACAGATGTTTCCAGCCTGCCCAAAGCTACACTGCCATAAAAGCTGATAGGTGAGAGAAAGCAAACCAGACCTTAATGCCTCTCTGGTCCCACTTTAAAAACAGGGAACAATCCCACAGTTCTCTGGACACACAAGTCTCTTGACTCACAAACCACGTGCTGTTCCTGGCCCACCCATCTGGGTAGAGCTGAAAGTACTCAATTATGGGCTGTTCAGTACTTTCCTTTTGTACTGACATGGTTGGTATTTTTTTAAGCTTGCCTAAGACTGCTAAATTCATATTTGTCAGTCCCTGGGTATTTTTATAACCATGCTTTTGCTACTGTGGATTACATTAGAATTGTAGCACCAAAGAGAGGCGTCCTTTGTTCCTTTATTTTCTCTTTTAAAAAAGTAACCTTTTAAAGTACTAAAATTTTAAACCTTATTTCTGTTCTACTTTCAGCTGTATCCGAGGATTAAACCTAGACAAAGAAGCTTGGCATGAAATAGTACAGAAGCCAGATTCTTCAAGTACTAATAACTTAGAGAAAAAAAGTCCATTTTGTGTTGGTTCCAGTATCATGAGACTTATTTCAATGACAGTGTAATTTGAAAGCTATGAAATATGTGCTTTGAAAACAAATGAAGGATTGATGCATTAGCAAATGGATGAGGGCATTGTACAGGATGAAATAATGCTTACAAGCAAATGAAATTCTGCTGCCTTTGGTCAAATCAAGCCATTATGTTCAAGTACCACCCGGATTTCTTCAACAGTGGCAGAAAAGAGTTTTGCTTTTTTTTCTGCATTAAATACAAAATACAAGGACCTTTTGAATTTGCCAATGAAGGAATCATCATGAAACAGACAACTTGGCTTTGTCCAAATTTATCCTGAGGCTTTTTCCAGAGGGGAGAAATGTGTACAGCACCCAGCTACTTATTGCTGGAAGCAGAATGTTTGTTAAAAGAAGCTAAAAGAACTGAAGTGCATCTGAAGAGTGACAACCACATGACCAATCCATTAAGCAATAACTTCTAAAAAAGCTGTAGCATCTTAGAAATTGTATGTATTCAAAATATCATGTGCTGTAACAGAAATGTAGTTTTAGACTTCTCTTTTTACAAAGAGCCTCATGTATTTATTGTATTTTGTACTTTGGAAACTAAGTGTAGAAACCTTCTGTAGTCCTTGACAACTTACTTGTTTTTATTCCACTTGTTTACTCCACTATTAAACTTTTGTCTTCTCTTAAGCTTTAACTCTGGGTATTTTAATAGTGTTTTTTATTAGAGATGTTACCAGTAAGACATGCTGCTGTTCTACATTGCACTGACTTTTGGCTACTTTCTGTACTAAACTGAACCCCTCTTCCCCAATCCATTCAAGGTAGTTTCTCTGCATTTAAAACTGAGCTGAATCTGTTAGTTGCACATTGTTAACCTTAAAAAAAAAAAGCTAAGGGACATAAGAAAAATCCCAACTTTGATACACGTGTTTTCCAAATAAAGTCTTTCCTATAGAGCTAACCTTTCTACCTCTCTATTTGGCAATAATTTGATACTGAACAGTATTCAGAGGAGCAAATAATTCCTTAAGGGTTTTTAGAAAGTGTCTCATCTGCAGGCTCATGTTTTCCTACTAGGTAAGTCCTACTGCTTTCTGAAAGAAATAGTTTGTAGAAGGACAGAGTTCCTCAGGTGAGGAAACTAAAGGCAGCAGTAATTGGCTCATGGTCACAGCCTCTGATTTCAACAGACTGGGTGGGGGGATATAGTATCAATTATCTATCTTAGAAGCCCTTAGCTGTTCAAGCATTAATCCTTTAAAGTATCAGCTTATCCAACATTTCATTAACTGCTATACATCCACAATCAGCTCCAGCATGATGGTTTTCCCCTTTAAAAGGCAGCAGCTTCTGTTCCTGAAAGCAAAAGCTCTGCATATATGCTGTGATGATTTATCTCTAAGAAAAAAAAAAAAAAAGCTTATTTTCAGCAGAAATAAGAGTCTGCCAAACTTTTTTTCTACTCCTTTTTAATTTAAATATTTTCTTGTATTTCAAAGGAAGGTAAATAAGATACAGGAATTCGAGATTCCACCTGAAAGCATGGGCTTTCTCTTGGAGGAATCTTGTTATCTACAGCCTCCTGCTCCAGGCACATCAATGCTCACTTTTGTCAAAGATGTACTTGCTACTCAAATTCTTTAAATAATATTTAACTAGAATAGTGCTGGGGCTTGTCACAAAGCATACAAGGAACCCCTATATCTGAGTACAGGTGTTTAGATATTTCAGATATGCAGGATGTTGTTCAAAAAGCACTTCTTAAAAACAGATTGTCGAACTATAATGAGCTTTTCTTCCTGAAGTCCTGTAAATGCCTTAAATACAAAGATATTAGCAAAGCAGTATTTTCAAAATTTGCATTGAGGATTGATACTAAATTAAAGCCTTTGTCCAGAGGCTATATGGTAGTAGGCACAGACTGTCAGAAAGAAAAAGAAAAAATGATCTTGGAGGTTCTTCTGTGGAAGTAGAATGCTTTTCTTCTTGCAGTTGCATGCAACATCTGCTTGCTCTGTAAGTTAAGGCACATTCATGTTTGGATATTACTTGTATGTAGCTTGGTTATCTTCACCTGATCATGCTCTTGTTGAGGTCTCAAGCTGATACCAGTGGCTCAAATGACAGTCAGGCACAGCCACTGTAACAAGAGAGAGGGGAAAACCAGGTTAAATTTAGTGAAAGACCTGTAGCAAGCATGCACAGTCACATTTCTAGCATGTTGTCAGCCTGCTGTTACAGAAGTAATTTTAGGAACTTTCCTGAGCAATTTAAATTTATGTCTCATTTAAATCAGAGTTTTGGGATTCTTAGGTTCAGAAATAAGTTATGTTCTGGTAATAAGCAAGTCAAACACATGTAGGAGGGTATTTTCTCCAAACTTAGTCCTTTCTACAGGGCACACACAGGGCAGGAAGAAGCAGACATGAGCAATACACAGCTGCACTTATATTTTGCTCTGTTGACAGAAAAAGTAGGGAAGAAGCCAACATTACTGCCAGCAAAAGGATAAAGGGCTTCTGGTGCAAGTAACTTTGTCTGTTAGAGACTGTTGTGATGTAGGTACATTTTTGAAAGGTAATATTTCTAAGGCTGCTTATAAATGCACAAAGTAGATAAATGCAGCACAAATGTGAGTACTTATAACCAGCCATCCTCAGTCAGAACAGAGCAGGACACACTCTACATCTTTCCCCCCCGCCGTCCAAATTTTTCCCCAAAAATTAAAACAAATGTTTTAGAGCTAAATGAACTTACGTTAACAAGGTTCAATTCTACTGTCCCACTTTTCTCAGTATCCAGCTTTCTAAACATTTCTGTGGTGGGAGAGAGGTGACAGACAAGAGTAAATACAGGAACTAATTTCAAAGTCTTCCCTTTCCTCGTGCTTCAGGATCAATAAGGAATTGAGTCCCAGGTTTTAAAACTTGACAGTGGGTTATGCCCCAAATCAGAAAAGGCCATTCTAGAGTCATTGTGCAGGAACAAGACTGAACCTTTTTAATTGTTGTCTAGTATTTTTTTAATCAACCTAGAGTTGTTTGCAGGGAAGACTGGCTGTGGTTCAGCAGATTAAATCAGATAAAAGACTGATTACTGCATCTAGGAGAAGCCAGATTAATATCTCAGGTTTGAATTTGTCTGAATACCTTGTCCTGGGCTTCTGGACAGTTTTCCTGCAGGAATCCCAAGGCAGCAGAGCTGTCTGGTCACTAACATGTACTCACTGAACAAGGTTTCGAGCCGAATCAAACAGCGCACGAAGTTATCAAAGTCAATGATGAGATCCTCGTCAGCAAAACGAGCCACGATGACCTGATGGAGCTGGCAGTTCAGTTTGAACCCTGGAAACACAATGGCAAGGATTTAAAAGGCTCTATTTCCAAAGAGTAAACACAGGTACGAAATGAAATGCCTCATCTTGCATGGTGGCAGGAAGAGAAGGCTCCAGAGTGCCCAAAATTCCTTCAGTTAATAGGATGGGACAGTGTGGCTTTGAGCATCTCTCAACCCTGCTTGGAATGATGGAATCCTATAAAGAGACAGATCAATATAAATACCTGCTGTTTCCAGTGCCCTCCTCATCTCATAAGAGTTCATGGTACCCGATCTGTCCACATCAATTTCTCTGTAAATTTTCTGCAAAACACAAAACCCAAAGTGAAACCTTGATAATAATTCAGAAGCAAACAGAAGCAAAACATTTTGAAATGCAGCCTGCATGTTACTTAAAGCACTTTGCAACGTTGGTCCAAAGGAGCTGGTACTTACATCCATTTCTTCTAAAAGTGGCTTTAAAAAGTAAGATTTTTAAAAGCAGTAGCCAGAGCAGATAAAGACAAAAGCTGGGGGACTGCAGACACACAGTCCCTGCTCTGCTGAAGGTGGCTGTGCACACTGCATGGCACAAATCAGTTTACAGCCACTTCCACGTGTGATTGCTCTCCCAAAGGGGTTGTGTCTTACCTGGTATTTCTGAATCTTTGTCCAGAGGGTGTGGAACTCCTTCAGTCCCAGTTTGCCACTCCCGTCATTCTTCTCTGAGTTAAGGAAGTTTCTTCAGAGGGAAGAAAAAGGGGTTTCCTCTCCCTCTGCTGGGTTTGCTTGCATGGCCACTTGTGACTTAAAACAAATTGCAAACAAAAAAGGGATTCAAGTCCTCTCTGAAGGACTCGTTCTCTCTCCAGAACTCATCCTGTTGAATACACAACTGTTGTCCAGGATTTCTTTCTAAATCATTGGGATCATTAATTTCAATCATGACCAGTTCACAAGCTCTTTCTGCACCCCCGCTGCAGGTCCCTGCCTTTCCACTACAAGTATAAACGAGCCAGGATGATGCCATTTCGTTCTGCATGGTGGGTTCAACACCTGCAGTTACTGGAGCACAAGTCCTGGGTCTGGATTATAAACAGGAAAAGCCACAGCCAGGTCTGCTATTTGGAGACCTTCAGCTCTTGAGCAAACAGCTAACAAAGGAACCTGGCCATGGCACTGCTCCCAAAACCTGCCAAGGAGTCCCTATGGTCTGCTGTATTTTACACCAAATTATAGAAAAGTATCATCTTGTGTTGGTAATTTTCCCTTTTTCCTACTCTGTAATTCAACTCCCACTGCACAGAGGAGCTGAACACAGCTATTCTTAGGCCTGATCCTTCATCCTACACTTCTGCCCGTGTTCTTAGGAGTAAAAGCTCCTAAAATCCTGTGTGCTCTCTGCTTCCTGTATGGCATGTCAGAACAAAACACCAGACTTGTTTCCCTCATTTTCTATTTGCTAAGTAAGTCCATATGACTTTGTGACACTCTTACCAACTCCAGCCAGATAACAGAGAGGTGGAACAACCCCACAGCCAAGGCCATCCTCACCATGTTGACAGCCAGGTGCCTTTTCTCAGCACAAACATCACTTTGTCCCCAGCTAAACCAGAATACCCAACAGCTGGGAAGGCTTCCAAACAGACTTTGATAACGGATTTTCCCATTGCCTGGGATAAGTGATGAAGCAACAATAGTGTGAGCAACAATAACTAGGGAGTGGCTTTTTTAGGGGAATCAGAGTAAAGCCAGCTTCTCCACCTCAGGAGCCATTAGTGAACCAGGACGGACCCACTGAGGAGCAAAGGTACAAGAAGGGGAATATCATCTAGGAAGAGCTTTAAAGGATACATCTAACAGGTCAACCATTATTTTGCATGTCTCAATACTAAAGCCATCACTTTTAATATCTTGGCCTGTAAAGAAAAAGACAGGATTATCACTTCATGCTGTACCACAGCACCTTCCTAAATAGCCCATGATCTCTCCAAACAGCCTTTATTTGCTTCCAATGGTGCCATCCTTTGAGCTGACAATGAGGTCTTGGGGGCAGGTGAGCTGGGATGTGTTCTCAAGCAAACAGCCTGAGTAGTCTGGTTTGCAGGTGTGCTACAGGAGCAAGAGACAGAGAGAAAAGCTTTCCTGCTCTTACTGTCTGCTGCAAAGTGGGCAATGTGGACAATGTGGACTTGCAGCTGATGGAGGTCAGCAGGAGGTGTCTTCATGAAAGGCTGAACATGAAGCCAAGCTTGGTAGGCAGCAGCACCCCACTGCTGATTGCTGGCTGCTGCAGACAGACATACACCACAGTCCTGGTCATCTGATAAGATTTCACTTTGGAAACTAAAGAGACACTTGTTTCCCCAGGCACTTGTTTCTTGAGCGCTGTTTCATGGGAATGAAAATAATGCAGAGCCAAGCTAGGAATCTCTTCACAGATAAAGAAGCCCAGAGTTTCAAAGTTTCTCCTCCTCCTTAGGGAGGCCCCAGACTGTTGGCTGGGCTACTGCTTGAATCATTCCTGGGTGGTTCAATACTAAAACAGCAGCAATACCTCTCTTGATTATTATCAAGGATTATTCAAATCCATCCATCTTCCTGGCAGCCAATTCCCAGTGGCAGATGCTGATAAAAGACACCCATCTGTGCCCTGCCAAAGCACACATCCTGTGAAACACCTTCTGGGCTGGCACAGCCCCAGTGTTTCTGCAGCCCCCTGGAGCACATGGCTGTGGCCATAAGGAGAACCAAGCAGCAGGTCTGGGGCAGAGCCCAGGCTCTGACCCTGCCCAGGTGCCCTCTGTGCTCCCATGGCCATGCTGGAGGTGGCCAAACCTGCTGGTGGCATCTGCACTGCTGTTGGGGGAAGGCACTCACGTTTAGCCAGGATTTTATTCAGGATGCTGCGCAGTTCGAAGGCGGAGATCTCTGCATCCTGTGGAAAAGAAGGAAACCATTTTTCCACCATGAGCTGCAGACACCACCTGCAGCCTCTGATTGCTTTGGGCAAGTTGGCCAATTTCAAACACCCCTTCGAGTTCAGGTCTCTGGAGTGGAAGCAAGTGGGAAGCTCTCCCCACCTCCCATTCCAGGAGCACCAGCAATTCCCAGAGATTAGCACACCCGGCATCAAGGTGTGCCCCAGGCAAGAGCAGCCTGGGGACAAGGCTCAGCTCAGCCATAGGCTCTGCCCAAGGACAGAATTCCAGCCCTGCAGAGATAAAGGTCGAGCCCACAGCTCTAAAGGAGCAGAGGTTGTTCAGCAGAAGCGCTCCCAAATCCGCTGTGGAAGCAGGTGGGTGACTGCACAGATTCTGGGATGCACAATGTGCTCACACTTGAGAGCTGGCTCTGCACAAGAACTAAACTCTGTCCTGGGGGAGGCATCTCACCCACCATGCCAGTAAGATATTAGCAGAAAAACACTCACATTTCCTGCTAGCTGCCCAAAAAGCTTTTTAAAGCTGGGTTCGATGTCATCTTCACTGATCTCAGTCTAAAAGAGAGAAACAGAGAATGTCAAAAGGGAGGAAGTTTCTGCCTGAGAAAGACTTAATGCATCTCCTTGCCCTTAGTAAAAAATTCAAATGGCAAGGTTGAAGGTACAAAGTGGTTTTTACTATGATTTTATTCAGTTTTATTTTCAGGGGCACCTCAAAATTGGGAATGCTGGGAAAAACACCCACTACACATGGGGTAGCTGCATTAGTAGGCAAAGCATTGCCAGCTCCAGCAAGACTAAACATATGGTGAGCCACTAGTTACTCCTGGAAACAGCATGACATGCAGGAACAGCCCTGCTGCTGCAAGCTGCACTCCTGGATTCCTGGAGAGCAAAGGGAATTCCCTGTGGCTCCAGTTAACTCTTCAGAGTGTACTTCTGCCTAGGAAGTCCAAGTTCTAGACAAAGGACAACACTTGTTTCCATTACATTCCTGATGATGTTTCCATGTGTTTGACACCCAGCTATGGATATTGAAAGATCTTTTCCCATTTTCCCAAAGTGAGACAACATTTCTTGATAATGACTATAGAAAACATCACTCTGCACAGGGACTCAACCCCCCCCGCCCTTACAACAAAATTATCTCAATTTAAAACATTTAATTTGACATACCTCATCAAAATTGCCTTCAATTTCGTCATCTATCACCCTAGAAATAAATCAATATTGAAAATCAAAACAAGTCATGTTTATGATGCTTTTCCATCAAGCTTCAGTTAAAGGGAGATTCTTTAAAATATGGAGATAACAATGAGCATTCAAAAATTACTGGATCAATGAGCCACAGACACTGCATAGCACAGTGAAAATGTATTTTGCCAGCTATGGCAGTGAGAGTGTGAAAGGACAGTACAAATCATGCAGTGTCCTGCAGAGCCACAGACAGGATTTGGGGCACACAGAACTCTTTGGGTCACTCTTACTTAGCACAGGACCAGGTTCTTGGGTACAAATCAAGCTTTGTCTTGTCAGTTCTTCTTTAAAACAGCAAAAAAGTGAGAGCCCTGAAGTAATTCTGATGTGTCACAGGCTGTCACCCAGGTGCTGAGGGAGCACCAGAGCTACAGATGGTGCCCAAGCACTCCTAAGGGCCCCTCAAAAGCTGGATGTGTCCTCACACAACAAACATCCCGGGTTTCTCACTGCTGCTGGAATGTGCAGCAAAATATTCCAGGATAGAGGAAGGTTTTTGCTTGCTCTGAATCAGGACAACTCAATACAAAAGACCCCACACCCCTTCCTCACGCTTTAGCTCAGTTGTTCTTCAAGATGTGACATGTCTAAGTCTTTTAATTTTAATTAAATAGTAAATTCTATCCCTAGCAAGAGAGATAACAAAACCACTAAAAATAACAACAATATAATAATATCCCCCATGTGCCCACTGCTGTAATATGGTCAGCAAAAAGCCACCTACGTGGAGTTTGCATTTTTTTCAGAGAAGACTCTGAGGCAGAAGTCCCCATTCTTGTTGGGCTCAAAGGTGGAGGGCACGATGATGTATTCTCCTGCAGGGAGCTTGAACCGGTTCAGCACCTCCCGGAGGTTGATGAAGGTGTTGGATTTTTCCCGGGCTTTGTTGGTCAGGAAGAAGTTTTTGCTCAGATGAATACTTGTCTGGCCAGAAAACTTAGGAAAAGCAAAGGAAGGGGAAAAAAAACCCATTGTAGTCTGCATGTGTTAATTAAAAATATCATAGACATATCAATTAGCTGTGTCTGGGGAAAAGAAAATAAAAGAAAAAAGATGTTGCTTTGACAGAACTGGAAAAGAAGAGAAAGGGGGTGGGACTCCTGAGATGTGGCTGCAAATGTATTTTGCAGATCATTGCAATAAATCATTCAGGTCATGCTTTTGTTTTGCAGATGATGATGGGTGGCTGAAGACATTGGGCAAATTCTTCCACCAATCATTGTTCTTTAAATTGAGATGACACATGAGCCACGTCCCTCTGGCCCCCGGGGCTGGTGCCACCTGCAGCTCAGCTCTGCCCCTGAGGTCAGGCTGCCTTAGAGCAGAGCCCATGCATGCAGGGCTCCAAGAATAAAACAAAACAAAAGAACGAAATAAAATCATATTTGGAGTGTAACATCTAGTGAAAAGTGTCCCTGAACTGGGTGATCTTTAAGGTCCCTTCCAACCCAAACCATTCTTTAACTCTCTGACCTTCCAGAACTGACCCTTTTAGCAGGGTCTTACAGGTGGCTATTTCAGCTCCAGAAGCCAACTTCAGGAATGTGCATCTTTCAGAAACCTCCTCCTTCCTGTTCTTCCAGATTTTTAAGAATGAAGAAAGAATTTTAAAAACCTGTCAGACCTGCTGTGTAGTAGGAGATAAAATTCCACCTTTTTTGGGGTGGAAAGAGTCATGGGACTGTAGCTATAATCAATTTTCTTATGGAAATGAAATATTTGGACCACTAGGGTGAGTGACAGGCTAAGGCATTAAAAAGGTACATAAGAAATTTAATTAACCAGCAGCACCATTTCTTTTCCTGATGAAACATAAAATCCACTGGTTTGGGCACAGCCTCAGGAGCCACAGGATGACCCAGCTGCTTTGCACAGACCCTCACAGGGACAGCAAACCCAGAAACAGGGTTTTGCTCAGCTTCAGTCCTTCCTCTGAGGAGCAACAGCTCAGAGGCACTGCTGCACTGCCACCCCTCTGTGCCCCCCAGGGTGTATTATTAGCTGCCTGCAGGTAGAAATAGAGAGAAACCAAAAGAGGTAGTGCTTAGGGAAATTAGTGTAAACACCTCCTTGGGATATTATTCATGAGTCAAACATGAACTCTGTGCAAACCTGGAAAAAGCAGCTGTGCTCTGGGGGAGCAAGTGTGGGGCTGGGCTGGGAGGGGAGCCCCAGAAGAACTGTTTTGGGGAATTTCTGCAGCACTGAGCACTCTTATCCCAATCCAGGACACTCTAAAAACACAACGTGGGCTCAAGGCCCCTTCCAGAATAAATGGCCTCTAATTGTAGCCTCTGTGCAGTCATATTGTCCTGCAGTGAAGTAGGATCCTCTGAACCTCTTCTTCCCACCAGCCACTGAGCCCCAGCTGCACACCTCGACCACCAACCCATGCCACATACCTGTGGGGGCACCTGCAAGGAGAAAAGGAGAGAGTTACTTGCTTGTTGAATGGCATCTCCATCTTCTTTTCACTATTATTTACCAAGGATATCCACATTCTTGGGAAAAAAAAATAAAAACACTTGGCTTGAGGGGAAGGTGGGTGTTGAGTCCACATCACCCGAGGCCAAGTGCTGGCTCAGCTCCCAGCTCCATCCCTGAGGCAGGTGAGGCTCACCTGGGCCAGTGGGCACAGCCCCAGCCAGGCTGGTTGTGGCTTTCTGCTGAATCTCCTCCCTGCAGCCCACCACGATTTTTATTGTAGCCTCAATTTCTCCACTATTTCTCCCCATCTCCTCTTTTGCACTCCTGCCCCTCTGACCTCTCCATGATCAGGAGAGGAGACAGGGGCTAAGCAAGACAATAATGCAGCTTTTTGATTCTTTACAGCTTCCTTGCTGCAGCTGCTGTCCAACTCAACCCATCTGAGTTTTGATGGAAAGCCCAGCATGGGAACTGCACTATCCCATTAATAGGGGAATGATTTCCCCTTTTCCTCCCACATTCCTGTGCAGATTTCCTTGCCTCATAAATGGCAAAGCCGATGGTGTGCATGTCCTCCCCCATCTTCCTCTGCTTCCGACGGTGCTTCTGGATGAGCCCAATGAGGAAAGTGCAGCCGCCCTCGGGATCATCAGGGTCCTCATCCTCTTCCTCCAGCTTGATCAAATACTGCGGATTCGTCCAGAAAGTGTCTGGGAAGTGGATTTAAGCAAACTGCTCAGAGGCTTCTTTGATGCTATTTAAATATGTCACCTGGGACAGATGTGCTGACTGCCAAAATCACCAGTGAGAAAAGAAAACCAATGCACTGCCCTGCCCAGCCCCACCCCAGCCTTTACAACCACAACAGACCCTCACCAGGGAGCCACATTTCCCAGACACCTGCACTTTTTGGAGATTAGTCCTAGAAATCCCATAAGCCATCCCAAACCATCTCCTGAAAGCTCCCAGAGAAAGCCCAAGAGGACAAGGAAAAGGTTTCCCCGGTTTTTCGTACCTGGGTAGTTCCTGCAGCCCCCCGCAGTGGCTCCTCGCCTCCAGTTCCCATCCAGCTTCAGCAGGCTCCACTTTTTGTACCTGTCACTGGCCAGGGTGTCTGGAGTCAGGTTGCAGATCTCCAGGCGGGAGTAATGCCTCAGGAAGTCGTGGAACGCCATCCTGTGGGAGGCAATGCCACTGGCAATGTCTCCTCAGGAAGGACAGGAGGTTTTCCATCACCACCGTGCCCATCTTCCCTCCTGCCACTGTGAGCACCAGGCTTTGGGGTGAATTTGCACACTGACCTTGGAGAGCAAACTGGGGGGAGTGAGTTACTCTGCATGAATGAAGTCAGAGCAGCTGACATTCCCTTCTGCTGGAGTGGGAACCCAGTGGCACTCACCAAAATTCCCCATCTTCGTGTCTCCTGGTCAGTCGCTCCCGCACCTCAGGGTCAACACCACTCCAGTTGGGGCAGCTGGAAGAGAGCCCCACATCAACCACAGCCCATGGGCAAGGTGAAACCCTAAGGTGGCTCTTCTGCCACAAGATCTAACTTTTAGCAGTTCCAGAATTCTCAAACTGCTGCAGAATTAAAAATAGATGCACCTGGCACATGAAATACCTCAGTTCTCAAATATCCAAGGTAAGGATGAGAAACAGAGTGTTATTTTTAGAAAATGCTAATGCCTGGACTGAGACAGAAAGAGTCAGAATAAAAACTGCCCAGCCACAGAAATGAGTAAACTCCAGCATTCATGGCTAACAGCAGAAATGGATTTTTAAAGCCCTTTTAGAAAGTGAGTTCTCAGAAGCTCACCACTGAATCCAGGCTGTTAAATGAGCAGAAACTGCAGGGAGCTTTCTAGGATTCACCAACCCAATCACCGCATCTTACACAAAGGCTGGAATTTGCATGAAAGGCACCACATACTGGGATGGCTACGAGGGAGAAGACAGTGAGGGGATGCTTCTCTCTGAAACAGTTCCATGTGAACACCACATCCAGACAGAACTTACAGAGGAATTTCAGGTAGGGAATAGACAGAAAAGCACAGAAACACGACCGCACCCCTGCAGTAAAGGGCTACTGGCAACAATGACTCACTTGTCATTCCATTTCCCAGTCCACTCCACTTCTCCCCAGGGATTTCGGATTCTGATCAGCTTCTGCACTGTTCCTCGGAAATTCACCTGATGGGATCAGAAGTGTATGGAGAGTTACCAGGGACTCAGCACCACACTCCCTCCCTCCCTCATCTGCTACAGTAATTAAAAACATGGCAGAGCATGTATCTCAGTGCTAGGCATGACAACATGCACACAGCTGGTCCAAAAGACGCGAGTCCAGCTGATTCTCAGTGAGCTTCACACAGCCAGGCTTGTCCAGAGAAGTTTTACAGCATGCACAAGCCAAAGCCCATGAAAAACCAAAAAGTCTGACTTGTGCTGCTAAAAAAAAATCTTCTTTGGTAAGATTACAAGCAAAAGGGAATGGCAAAACTGCTATACAAAAGCCAAAAAGCAGGTACAGAGGTATTTCTCAAGGTCATCACTTAGGTATAAACAGTCTCTTCACACTAAATGCCTTTTTACCCCTCTGCTTATATATAAGAGGAGGCTGTTAGAACAGACAGACACTCAGACTGGCCACAGCCCCTGTGAGCACACCAATGCCCTGCAGAGCAGCAGCCTCACACAGAGGCCAGGCTGAGCACAGCTGGGAGAGCTCAGTGTGAGCACCCACTGTTCCTGGGAAACACACAGCACTCATTGAGGCAGGAGCTGGTGCATCTCTGCAGCCTGAAGCCAAGGAAGCTGCAGAGCAGCAGCAGCAGAGCCCAGAGATGACACCCCAGCTGAACTCCCCTTACAGAGCCTGCACAGATCTCCAAAGAACAGCCTGGCTAAATCATGCCTACTTGTGAATATTAAGGTGAACTAACTCCCTCTTCCCTGCTTTGGCTGTGAGAAGAAGACCAAATGCACACTCACAAACCAGCACAGCAAGTCAGCAGCTCTCTACACCTCACCCTGAACTTCCAAAAATTATTTCAGGCACAATTCTCAGTGAACTAACAAAAAATCCACTGCACACATGGAAGGATGCCATGACCTGCTTCCTTTGTTTTGTCTTGCACCAAGCCCAGCTGAAAGGTGCTGCTCAGCAGGCACTTCAGGGACAATAATACATGGGTGGTTTTTTTTGGCTCAGGACACTTCTTGCTGTGCTTATAAGGTAAAAAGTGTGGCCTGCAGTGCAGAACTGCACTGAAGGGCCTGGTCACCAGCAGAGGGTGGCATGCCCACCACCCTGCTCAGTGGGAAATAGTCATGTCTATGGAATAGTAGGGATTTTTTTGGTCAAACACCCAAGAAGGCAAATCTATGTTTATCCAAAGCATCCAACTAACTAAGTGTTCCTTCAGAAAGAAGAGACTCAAAACCCAGCTCAGGAAAATGGGTGACACTCAGGAATTTGCAGTGTCGAAGATGGGTTTGTGGTTGCCCCACACAGAACCTGCTGCCCCTTGGGGTGGCACACCTACCTCCTCTGCCCCGGTGACCGAGTAGGCATGTCCCTTCACCAGCTTCTGGGAAGTGACTGCTTCTGTTTCTGCAGCACTGGTGATCTGCAGGAGCAAAGAACATCAGTGATTGCAGCTTCCCAAGGGCAGGGCATCCGACAGAACAAAGCCTCCCCCTCCAGCAGAGCTCTCATCTCGCTGGGAGGCTGCAGTAGTGGTTTAGCTGCTGCACAAAAGCAGCAAGTGTGACGGAGCAGGGAGAGGGGACAGCAGCACTTGTGGTGGGGCTGGAACCCCAGGGACCATGTCTGTGGCATGGGGTGCACAGCAGAATCCTGGCACTGCAGCAAAGTTCCCTCCTGGCTCCGAAACACACTTGGTGTGGTGCAGCCACTCCTGTGCACCTCCAAAGGGGATGCACACAATAAACTCCATATTCTCAAGGGACCTGGAGAGAAACAGGGAGTGACTGGCCTGAGGCTACACTAGGATCACACCCAGGCCCAGCAAATTTCAGGGTCAGAACACCCCCTTCAGCTCCAAAGCAGGGTGGGAGGTTCCTCTCCTTTGCCCAGCCCTGCACCCTGGGATGTGCCCTGCAGGGCAGCAAGGGAAGAGGCTGAGCTTTGGATGCCATTCCTACCTGAAGGCACATCCCCCTCTCAATTTCTCACAGCCACTGCTTGGGCAGTTTGGCCTTTAAACCCTATAGAGAGAAGTCACTTCTTGTCAGACAGTGAATGTTTAACCACCTATAAAACCTGTGGCTGCCGTTGTCTCTCCAGCATTTCAGAAGTGTGTAACTCTAAACAAGCATATTTGAACCAACAGAGAGGATTGAATGGAGCAGGCAGTATTCCTGACTATTACCACCCCACAGCACACTCTCCATTTAATGCTTCATCTCTGTGTCTCTATTGCTCTCACAGAAGAGAAGGAAAGATTTTACAAGGCTTTTTTTTTTTTCCCAAAGGATAAACTCAGCAACAGTTAATTTACCCTACAGAAAGTGCCAGCACTTATCATCAACATAATATATTTATTCTCCCTCCCACCCATCCAAGGGATTTGTGTCAGTCTGGGGCAAAAATCCAGATGTCAGATTCTTATCTAAACGCAAAGAAGTAAAACAGGCCTTGAAAAGACCATGAAGTCAAATTGACATTAACCAAGCACTTTTCCTGCTGGGAAGCTTCCCTCTCCTGGGACTCTGATTTAACTTGAAAAATGGGAGGAAACATTTACATTTATATTATGAATGGAGCTTTTGTAAACAATTTACCTTCCCTTCAGACATAACTAAGATGCAATCTCACTTGGGAGGAGGGTGATTACCACAATAACAATACTTAGACTCCTTTCAGTAAGGCCAAAAGCAATGCTGGATCCTTGAAGGCAGGGCCAAAGTTCCTCTTTTCTTTCCCATGTGGGTCCAGCTCCTGACAACGTGTCTTCCCATAAAACCTTTTAAAGGTCTGGCAACAGTCTGAGCCTCTCTGCTTCAAGAACAGAGCCCAGAGTTTTTGGGAACGTTTCAGGTACAACTTGTGCAACAAAAAGGCTGCAGCAAGGATGGACATTGTCACCTCTGAGCACCTGACTGCAGGAGCCATTAGCAGCACCTCTCAGTCCAAACCCTCTCAGCCTGGGCCATCCTGCTGCCAAGCTAAGGCTTTCTTAGGAGCACAGATGTCCATCAGGACCCCAACATGTTCCCTGTGTGATTCATTACCATGAACCTAAACAGCAGAAGGTCTCATGGAGGAAGCACAAGGGAGGAATGAGCTTTGTACATGAACTAATGAAATTTAGTTTCAGACTGACCCCCATGAAGAGCACATGCCTGGGTCACATTTGTGGGTCAGATTCTTCAGGCACAAGGCAGAGCAGAGACCCCTATGCAGAGAGGACTGGCATCCTGTGTGCAGCTCCTGCAGGTGCACCCCAGCCTGTATGCACAGCAAGAACCCAGAAATAAACCTGTTAACTCACATCAATGGAGCAGCCAAGGAGAGAGCCCTTCTGGAGTGCCTTCTGAATGATTTTGAAGAGGTTGGGGGGTGGCTTCTGCAGCTCATACCATTCTGCAATGCCCCCAGTGAAGTCCTCAAAGCCTTCAGTGGTGCTGCCACCAGAGAGGGACTCATATGATCCGTTCAGCCTGCACAGAATGGGGCACAGACACACCCATCAGACTCCCTGTTCTCCTCTCTCTCACACACACACCCCCATCAAGCCCCCTGTTCTCCTCTTCCTTCAGGAGAGGCACTCAGTGTGCCAGCTGTCACAGCCTTTCTGCTTTCAGGAGCATTACAGCAGCTACAAACGTGCCCCTCCATTCAGCTTTGCTTCTTAGACCTCTGGACTTGGAAAACCCAGCATAAAATATACAATCATGCACACACCTTGCAGGTTCAGTCATATCATGAATGCTATCTGAAGAAAAAATAATATATTTTAAAAAAATTAAGACCAAACAATTTGCCTTTCTAGTTCCACAGTCTTTAAATCCCTTTAACAGTTATGGGCGTGATTTTCAGCAGATCTAAATTTCTTAAATCAATTCAAAATAGTAGAGGGTAGAATTCCTCTTTGGCCAACCCAAAAACAGAGATTCAGATATGAGCACTGAGCACAGACCTGGACTGAAGCATTGCAGCTGCCAAGCCCTCAGAGGTGCAGAGAGCACATGAAATGGAGTTTCCCAGGCCCTGGTGACAGAAGGCTGCTCCAGGAACAGCCTCACCACGAGATGCAAGAGCCACTTTTCTTGGCTAGCAACAAATCCAATGCTTTTGGCTCCTTGTCCTAGGCATCTGTCAACAAAGCTGCACCAAAGGAGCCATTGTGGGGTACCCCAGAAGCTGCAAAGGCTGACAAGCAGGCTGACACTTTAAATGCCCAGTATCCATGCAGCTGAGGATGCTGTGGGGAAGCAGGGATGTGGGAGGGGGGAGCCTGGCCCCACTCACTTGGCGTAGGCTTTCTCCAGCAGCGCGCTCCAGAACTCGCCGCCCTCCGCCGAGTGCACGAAGAGCAGCTCCCCGCTCTTGGTGGGCAGCCTGTCGTCCACCACCACGTCCACCCACTCCCCATACTGCCAGAACTGAGGGACAGAGAGCACAGACATCCATCACCACCCCTCCTCTGCACTCCCACCACCAGGATGTTCAATTTCCCCAGGAAAAAGCAATCCCGGTCCCTGTTCAGGGATGCACAGACCCCGCTGGCTCTGCTCGGGGAGGAAGGACCACAAAGGCAGCCCCTGCTCCCAGAGCTTTGATTAATGGCCTTTTTCCTTCCACCACCCTTTTTAGATGTCTCCTTTTTTCTGTCTGGCTCTTTGACATCCCACAAAGCCATGCCAGGAAACATCACACGTGGATGCACAGCCAGCCACAGTGGCTCCTGCCCAATAGCAGGAGCTAAGGGGAAGAGGCAGTTTTCCACATACCTGGAAGTGGAAAATTCCTGCATATTTATCCTGGAAGCTCTGGTCTTTGGGAACAACACGGGCCAGAATTTCTTCATTCAGGGTGAGAGAAGCAATGGCAGCCAAGAGCCAACAGTCCCCTGCAAAAAGAAAGGAAAAACAAAACCCAAGCCAGACAGCATTCATTATTCAAACTTCACTTTTTGCACTGCTTCAGGATTGTGCATTATAACCAATAATTCCCTCAGCTGGGATAGGATGCTCCCTCCCATCACTTTATCTCTGAGACAGATCAGATATATGAACTCAAATACCCTCCAGATCCAGGCAAGTGTTTCCTCAAGACCAAAGCCATAAAAAAAAAAGCAAAGCAGGCTTTTTCTGACCTACCACCACAGTTATCACCCATTCTGGCACCGTTTGAAAGAAAACTTAATATCCAGTTGAGTGTCTGCATGATAGGAAGCAGCACAGAGGAAAGGCAAAGAGCCTGTGGGCACACACAGGCACTTAGGGGTGCAATTTCTCCTCAAAGGGACAGTGTTTTCTCAGGCATAGGCTGCATTTTTTCCCTTCTCCACATTTAATAAACATGCTGCCTCGCTCGCCAGAGACCTGTCCTGTGGACAAGCTCCCTTTGAGGTCTCTTGCCATCCTCCCTGCAAACAGGAGCTCCTTTCACCTTGCACATCCCTGGAGGCTCTTGCCTGAGGTCCCTCTGTTTATTCCCAGTCTGTCTCCAGCACAGACACTGGAAAGCCAGGAAGGGCCTGAAGGCAGGCACTGTTTCCCAGTGCCACACATCCTCATCCTGCCTGCCCTGGAGGCACACACACCATGCCTGCACACCACAGCCTGCCTGCACAGTGTTTTTCCACCGTTCAGAGGGAGGAGGAGACCTCAGCTCCATAAACATTACACCTCTAATTTCTCTAGTTCTGTTCAGAGCCCAGTTTCACTTTAGCAAAGCCTTTCAGCTCAGCCAAGGGCCTCCCTCCTGCAGCCCATTAGTGAGGTGGTCAAAGATTTACAGACCCCAAGGATGCCCTGGCTGCCACAGCCCCAAACAAAACTCCTTGTTACCATCACCAGATCCGCTCTTCCCCTGCTTTGTGTGCAGAGGTGTTGCACATGAGATCCCCCAAAAGAGTCCTGCAGTGTTGGAACCCAGAAATCTGGGAGTTTTGAGCTTTCTGTGCTTTCTGGCACTGACCCCCAGAAGAACACTGCTTTTGACCTAAGGCCTTGGAGAAGACTTCAAAATTTAGGTGATGGAGTTACAGTCACAAGTGTGTAGTTTAAATAGAAGTGTGTGATTTCACATGGTGAAAGGTTTTAAATTTGAGGTTTTTATAATATAGTAATAGGTATGAGACAAAATAGAGGGTTTTTTTTTTTTTATTCTTCCTTCTTCTTCATGATTTCAGGTAGTAGTTTCTGGTTGGATAGCTAGTGCTGCACTGCAGGTCACAAAAGTTTAGTTATTAAGTCAAAAGTATAAACAATATAAGTGTTAGTTCTTATTAGACTGTTTAGCTTTAAAAAACCTTGTAACTAGCTCAATTCACCTCCATTTTGCTCACTTTTAGCTAGTAGCTAGAAGTGTTACAAAACTCTCTGTACTTTAAATAAGATTGGATAAACAACCAAGCCTGAACACGAGAAAATTTGTCTCCTTCATGTTTTTAATCCTAACTCTAAGGGAAGACAATAAAAAAATAAACACAATCCATAATTAAGTGGTACAAACACCACTTTTACACTGCAGGATTGCAGGTTCAGTGTGTGAACCTGCCACAGCTGCCAGCAAGCCAGAGGCCAGCAGAGCAGCAGTCCCTACACAGCCACCTCTCTCCCATGGGAAAAGGCTCAAAATCTCGTGGGTGAGAAGCTGGGATCCAAATGGGAGAAAGTCTCAGGGTGAATTAACTCTAAAGCAGCCCTCAAGGTCCATCCCCAGGCCCAAATCCATCACTGCTCAGACAGCAGCAGCTGGAACATGGACAACCTGCAGCTCCCTCCAGGCTGCCCTTGCTTTGCTCAGCTGGCCCCCAGCAGCAGCTCTGTGAAATACACCTGCCCCACACACCTTTTCACATCTCAGGAAAGGTGGAAGAGGTGAAATTGCAGGGTAATTTCAAAACCTGAGGTGCTTATACTGCTTCACAACCTGGAGGGGTAGAACCGAACATAAAACTTTCCCTTCAGCCCTGCCTCGGCTGCTTGTACTGCAATGGAAAAAATCAGTATGTCAGAGAAGTTTCCAAACAGGAAAGTCTCCTTGCTATTCTCCTGTTGCAGACTATGAAGCAATGATGAAATTCCCCTCCTTATTCTGTCACAGCATATCCATCTCACCCTGCAAAGTGGTGACTCCTGTCACAACCTCCTCCAAGGAGCTGAGATTCTCTTCCTTGGGAGCTGCATCCACAGGTAGCACTACATACTGAAAGGCTCTTGCTGAGAAAGGCAGGACCAGGAGGAAAGAGTCTGGCTCAGAGGAAGGCTGTTGCACCATTCTTCCCAATAAATGTTATTGTTTATCAGTATTTTATTATTTTATATTTATATTAGTATATTACAATATGCTAATATAGTTATTAGTACTTCTATTCCATACCCAGGGCAGGGGCTGGGCAGGCAGGGAGCAGCACAGGAAGAACAAATGAACAACTCAAATGGCCACAGCAGCTCAGGAGGGCTTGGTCAAGAGGCTGATCAGGTCTCCAGATTGTGAACATACACTTCAATGCTGTAACACATCTTTGAGTCATGTTTCCCCTGGAGGTAAGAAGCACGGAAATTCAAGGAGAAACTCCCCTCAGAGGACCTCCACACCCATAAGCAGAATTTAAAAAGAATTTCCTTTACTTTCTAGCTGTCCCCATCAAGGCAGACTGAAATTACAGCCTGTTGTAAAATCTCTCAGTTGAACTTTATACTTGTTTCTAACAAGAATTTGGAGTCAAACACAAATCTTAACTCTGACAACTCTGGGCAAGGTCTTGAGGTTTAAAGGCAGCTGCAGCATATATGGAAAACATCCTTTGGTTTCCACACTTAAAAGTGCTCAGCAGCCAGGATATCATCTCTACTTTGTGAACAGTCATCACTAAAAGCACACCTGATAATTCAAACCATGAGTGAGAACAGATCTTGTGATTATACCTCGATTTTCAGCCTGTACTAAGCAAGCCTGAGCAGCCTCTTTACCAAATAGTCTGAATTTTCAGAACTTGTGCTTCTGCAAGGCTCTTGATAGTGATTTTCCTTTGGTAGGGAAGGAAAGTCCAAGGAGAGGCTGACAGAAAGGTTGCTTAGAGTCTGAAAGGAGTGTGAGCAAGGCTAAATTAATCATAAATAATTTTTGTAAATGAACAGTAGGCAGAACAAGGTTATCAGAAAAGGGAATATTATCAGGCTGTGAGTTTATCTATAACACATATTAACAAGAAGTGCTATTTTTTGTCCTGTCATGCTTACTTTTCCTACTTTCCTACTTTTGTTATTTCCATATACCCATCTCTGCATTTACCTAATCTCCAGCTGTAACAAGAATGTTAGGGGGAAAAAAAAGTAATTGCAAAGCAAGCATAAATAGCCGTAAGGGCTTAAAATTAGCCATTCTGGAAAGAAAAGACAAACAAAACACACCCATCAAATGCCTGAAGGGCTGTAAGTAAAAGGCAGCTCCTGGTCACTGCACAGGTGATGTAAGAGTATGGAGAAAAAGGAAAAATGTTCGTTCTGCCAACCACAGACTGATAATTATTTTAAAAGAGTCTTAGATTAACAGCTGCTGAATGTATTTATATTAATACCACGGCACTCCAGGAAGTTTTCTGGTTACAAACATGAGGCTGTGCCAACCCACAGGCAGTAGAGTGGCTGTCAGCATGAGAAAACCAGGGGTCTGATTTTTGAAATTCAACCTATTCGATTTGTTGTTTTTTCACACATCTGTTAGGTGAGGAGGAGACACCTGCATCCAAAGAGCAGCTGGGACATCCTGTGCTGTTTGCACCCCAGTGTTGTGATACCATGGTGACATCCACTCCAAAAAAAGGTGGTTAAGGGTGAAACAGGCTTCTCTGGCTTCAGATCCTCCCCTCAGCTGTAATGAGTCACCACATCCCATGTGCTGCCATTTGGAGCCAAATACCATCACTGACTTTGCAGATCTGATACTGCGAGACCAACTCCAAAGACTTGCCTTCAAATGTTTCTCCTAAGGAAAAAGTCCACAAAACAAAAACAAAACCCAACAGCAAAAGACCAAAACAAAACAAAAAAAAAAAAAACTCACAAGGCCAGAATAAAGGATAATCCAAATCCCAAGGGGCAGAACTTTGGTGTCTGGAGAACCTTTTCTGCACTGATGATCAGGTATGCCTTATATGCATCACAGTTTCTTATAGTCCAGGTCAAAAGCAATGAAACAAGTTTATGCACCTAGCCAAAGATTCCTGAGCTAAAAGAAACCCTGCTCATTAGCTGAGCTGTTTGGTTACACATTCCCTGCCAAGAAGTATGTGATGGGTCTGTGTGCTCTGGATGCCTCATTTGTCCCTGCAGTACTTCCAGATGTTCTGAAGGGCTGAGAAACAGCAGTGAAACTCCCAATGGGCACAGGTCTGTTGCTTTCTGATCAAGCCTTTTGGGGGATAAATGAGACTACAAAAGCTTCCTATAGAAAAGAAGCAGCATAATAAAAAGTACAGGTTTCCAAAAGCACCTGGCATCTTCCAGTGCAATCTTCTCTATAACATCCTAAAATGTGATGGGACATGAACATTCAAAGTAAATACAAAGTTCAAGCAAATGGAAGCTCAAGCAAATTTATCAATACAAATGCTGGTGTCAGATAAAGCAGTGGAAAGAAAAAAACAAAACACTTGGACAGTGCATCTGCCAGCCCCATTGTGTGAAAGAGCAGAGGTTCCCTCCAGGCCCTTAGGAACTCAGTGGCTATATGGAGATAAGATCAAAATCCTCTAATTTTTAATCAACAATTGTCACACACTACCAAAATCCCAGATTCATGAGAAGACAGCCAGGAGAGTCATTGCAGTGCTTAGTGACGGTGAAAAAAGAGATACAAGAACACTGACAACCTCTGATTCAAATGTAGTCAGGAGGTACAAACATACCAGCTGTGAGTCACTTCATATCCTCTGGTGAGACCATACAACCCCATGAGAACATCTGACTGGTCCAAAGACCACTAGGGCAGCAAATGCTTGCATCAATTTAGAACAGAGTTTGAGATTAGCAACAGCAATTTCACGACTTGAATGAAGCTTCAAGTCTTTCATTCCCATGCTCTTGCTGCCACAGCAGAGAAAAGCTGGAAAAGCAGAAGGCAGAAAGCAACCAAGTGACTCCAGATACCAGCATCTCTACAGAAATGCCAGATGTTGAAATGGCATTACAGAAAACTTTAATTTCAATTTGAAGAAGTTCTTATCATAAAGTTTCACAATAAAATGAGATAACAGATGTCTGGCATGTGTGTTTAAGCACTGGGACATGATTCATGCCAAAACAGTCATGGTGGGAGACATGGTGTTGGGTGGAGAGATCACAGGAAGGAAGCTGGTGACATGGCAACAACCCAAGGCACAGCAGAGCCTAACCCACATCACCAATGATAGTGGGGCATGAGGAGAAGCAGGTTCATAATCTAAGTATTTTTGCTGTCATGGATTTTTTATACAAATTGCATCTAGTTGTCAAAGCACTAACTTAAAAAAACTTCTGAATGAAAACATAAGCACAAAATACAAGCTTCTCTGCCTGTTACATTTTTGGACATGAACCCACAAATAGCAGCAGTGGGACTAGAAACAAAGAAGTCACAATGTGGTGAATATTTGAAAGCAAACAAACTTGGTTCCTTTGCCAAGTGCAGCAGTACAGCTTATATTAGTCATCTTTCCTACACAAGAGCTTTCCTTAAACCATGCTGTCATATCTAAAACCCTCTCACAGCTATGGAATAGGAGTCTACTGCTTTCACTTCACTTTATTTCCTCTCCTCGTATCTCTGCAGACATCCTCCTCATAAAACCCCTTCTGTCAGGCAAGGCAGGAGAGAGGCTTCCAGACTGGGATAGCTGGGCACTCACAGCCAGGCTAAGCCATTTGTTCCCAACTATCCCCTGGCACTTCCCTGCAGAGCCCTACCAAGGGGCTGCCATTGCACAGCCTAACAGAAGCCATGGCAAAGGCAGAGGGCTCACAGGCTGGCCATCCCAGCTGAAAAACCCCAGTTTTGTCCTCCTGGTGACCAGCAGGAATCCTTCTTTTCAATACAACTTCTTTTCTCTCTACAGCATCTCCCCAGGTTTCAGGAGGTTCCTCCTGCTCAGCAGAACTCTCTCTCCCACCGGGGAAAGAGAAGTCCTGCTATGCACACAACTGCTCTTCCAAGCAGACAGAGGCAGAAAATGAGTCAGGCTGCTCTCAGGTACATGGATGTGAAGGTGAAAGAGCTGGCCATGATCAGAGAAGCCATCAGGAAAGCAGCATGTGCCACCCCTGCTTGGTGCACACAGAAAGGACACACACGGTCCCCACCTGCAAATGCCAAGGAAAGGTGAGAAAGGTCTGGTTTGATACGAATGGAGGTGGTGGGATGCAAAAAGAGGTGTTTACAGAGTGAGTTACAGCCATGTATAAACCCTGGTGTGCTGGAGAGCACTTGCATGGAAAACTCAGCTTTCTGCCCCCCCCTTACCTAGGGCCCCTTGGCAGATGTCCGTGCGAGTGGCTCCGCCAGCTATGAACTGGGGGTTGGAACACAGCTCCTGGGAACAGAACAAGCCTGGCATTACACACAGCCGCAGGTGAGGCAGGGAACAAGGCTCCACTTGCAGCAAATTAACCAAACCATTGACCACAGCAGATGAGCACCACAGAGATGGAGCAGGGCAGGAATGGGTGCGGGCACCAGACACACCAAGCACAGTGAGAAGGAGAGCTGGTGACCAAAGCTCGTGTGCAGCCATGGCACTTCACAGTGAGGCGAAGGTGGTGCACTGCATTTTCACACACGTGCACACGCTGCTCTGCCATTACCTCCCCACCACCGACTAAAGGTCTTCCAGAAGTGCCTGCAGGCACCCCGGAGTCCACCTGACCCCCTGGCTCCCATGGCTGGCAGTGCTGCTTCGGGAATAAACCGCACGGTGCTCAACCCGTGGCTCTGCTGAGGGAAAGAGTTATCAGAAAAGACAGCCCCTAAACGATTTGTCCGCACGGAGAGCTGTGGGTGGAGAGGAAAAGGACTTTTCTGATTTGTTTGTTTTTCAGGCAGAGCGAGCCCCGGAGCAGAGGGGAGCCCCCGGAGCGCTGAGCATCCGCAGCCGCACGGATTCCGCACCGCGCCCCGAGCGCCGCCCCCGCACCGCTCAGTCACCCCGATTTACGGCGAGGGGGAAGGAGGAAAGCCGTGTGACACTGCGGAGCGACGCTACCGGGGATCGATGCGCCCGGGGATCCCCCCTCTTCCCCCGCCCTACCGTGGGTCTGCGCCAGACGACGCCCTGTGTCTTGTGCGAGCGGGGCCCCAGCTCCCGGTAGCCGAGGGCGGCGGGCCCGGCGGGGAAGGAGGGGTCCTGGAAGAGCCGTCCCTGCTGCAGGCACTCCTGGCGCAGCGCCCCGAAGTGCTGCCCCAGGTAGGGCACGGCGCGGTCGTGCCGCCCCGAGCCCGCCGCCACCGCCCGCTGCTTGGCCAGCGCCTCCGCCATCCCCGCCATGGCCAGCACCGCCACGGCTCACAGCAGCCCGGCACATCCCAGCCACGCCTGGCATCCCCCGCCCCCCCCCCC
>VXBI01000068.1:469251-545278 GCA_013397375.1 Toxostoma redivivum | reverse complement strand
CCGGCAGCGGCCGATGGAGAAGCTTTCCCGTCCCATTCTTCTCTGGGCTCGCTGCCCCCGTGCAGAAGCAGCTCTGCCTCCATCAGCTGCGCCATCCCTGCCTCCCCTATGCGGCTGCTTGTGTGCATCGATTCCAAAAAGCTGGTGTTTTCCGTGTGGAAAACAGAACTATCCAGGTCAATTCTGTAAGTTCAGACAAAAAAACCCCAAAACAACCCAAACAAACTAATAAACCTCAACAACAACAACAAAACCCTAAACCCAAAACCAAAAACAAATAAACAAACAAATAAAACCCCAAACCAAACAAAACTAAACACTCCCCCAAAACCCTCTCAAAAACCCCCAAAGCCGAAAAACACCCCGCCCCCCAAAAAAACCGAAAAGCAACAAAAAACCCCAACACCACCACTAAAAAAAAAAAAAAACAAACCAAAAAAAACCCACAAAAGACCAAAACAAAAAAAAAACAAAGGAAGGGGAAACCAAATATGGCTCAAATCTCACTGTGGTACATGTGTACCCCGTTGTTGTCACGTTGTTATCCCTTGCAGCTTGGTTTGCTGGTGGTCACCACAGTGCTTTGCCACTGCTGGCTTGGACCCACCTGCACTCCCTGCACAGCCCAAACCACAAGCAGTGAGTTCCCCCCGAGTTTCCCCAAAACACACACACATGCTGTGGAGGGAGAGAGCATCTCCGTTTTGGCAATGAGCTGCTGCCAAGAATGGCTGAAATGCTGCTGCTGGCACCCCTGCAGAACAGCAGCCCTCCGAGGGAGTATTCAAACCATTTGTTTCATATTTTAAGTCTGACTCAGGACTCAGGCAGTGTTCCCTGGGCAGCACACAGAGGCTGTGAGCCCTTTGTGCTGCACCCACTTCCCACAATAGCTGCCCAGCTGCCCTGGGAGGATAGGCACTTCTTTTTCCAGGACCAGTTTTTTTGCTGTCCTGGAAGGACAGGCACACTGTTTTCCCAGTCCTGGATGCATGAAACAGTGGTTTGGACCCATCCTATCTGATTAAAATGAACATAATTGCTTGAAAAATGCTTAAAGAGCCTTAAATTACTGGAAGTACCATTTGCTGAGATGTGGTGGGAAGTTTTCCTTCATTGCTGGTACATGGTACTCCAAACCATTGTGTACCACTGTCTGTTTGCTTGCTAGTTTTGCACTTTCATCATTTATTATTCCTCTTCCTAAGCTCAGTACAGGTCCTATCTGCACAGTTCATGGGAAGCCATTGCCATTAAACAGGAAAAAGAGCTAAGCATTGCCCATTCAGTTCCCAGTGTAGCAGAAGAGGCCCCCAAAACATTTTTGAAGTTAGATACGAATGGTCTGAGCAGCACCTGTTTGTGTAGATCATGGCCATGCAAGAAAACAGCCCTGATACCACCTGGTTGTCCAAACCTGGCAAGGCAAAGTCCAACTTCAGTGCTTTGAAGATGCCTCCTGTCCCCTATGGGCCAGAAGGGCTCTCCTTATAAAGAGAATAATGGCATTTTTAGCAGTACTTGGGAAATCAATCACACATGGAGAGCTGGAAGCAGATCCAGTAATGTTACGTGCTGTAAGCTGTGTGCACTCAATTGAGGGTGTGCCTGTAGCCAAGGTCTCCAGCATGGCTGTGCTGAAGCTTGAGCAGGACACAGAGTGGCACTGGAGGATGGTTTTGCTCAGCTGTTTGGATTTCTTAAACACTGCTGAGTTATCTCACAGGCAAGGCCATCTCCTGGACCAGGAGACAACAGAGCCTCACCACATTGGAGTTTAACTTGCAGAAGGCTGTGTTGCATCCTAACCTGATGGATCTGGCAGCTGTAGAGCTGCTCAAAAAGTGTTTCTTTGGCTCCATGCAGTGGTTCAACTCTGTACAGCTGCCACAGGTCAGACTTCTCTTTTACAAGATAAGGTTTTACAAGGTTTTACAAGAGTCAGGGTTAAAGGAAACCAGAGTCAGTTCAAAGCAAAGGTTTTCACTGGCCCACCAGTTTTCAAAACCAGTTTCGGTTTTGCAATTTCCATTTTCCAGCAGATGCCAAAGTTCTAGCTGGGTTGAAAATTTGTCACATAATTACTTTGCTTTTCTTAGCTATCTCTTATGTGCCCGACAGATGGTACTCACAGACCACTCTGTAATCTGCTGGCAGCCTCTGCTGGACAATGATCAAGACCAAGCATGTGCAAGACTCCTTTGTGGCTGCTCTGCTCAGTCAGAGTTTTCTTAGAGTCTCTGTGGTGCAATGAGGGTTGAGACTGAGCCAAATGGAAGAGGAGAGGAACAGAAGGGAACAAAGCCAGAAAGAAATAGAGCCAGCAAGGATTCAATTAGCAGTGGGAGAGGTACCTGGGCAATGCAGGGAAGATTTGCATTTGCCACCCAGGTTTGTTAGGCTGGTCCCAAATGTATAGGGACCATACTGTCCCATGTGGTTTAATGACAGGGCCAGGATATATTGGTGTAATCCAGAATTTACCTTATTATCTGGGAAGTTGGCTGTCCCAGCAGCCATCTGAAGAGCACCCACCCACACAACCTGCTCTGCAGCCAGGTAAGTCCACAAGTCAGCTACTTCCACTTCCAGCCCAGCAATAGACATGGATGGGAGTCCACACTCTGAGGGAATGAAGTTCTTTTGACTCACTGTGTGAGCCAATTCCTTCATTTTCTACATAGTCACACAATATGCCCATTTTCTTTAAAGAAAGAAGTGATTTCCATTTGACTGTGAGACCAGTGTAATGCTCTTAAGTGGAAGTAGCAGTTCCATGAATAGTTACCCACTTGTGTCTCCCTAAAACCAGGCAATTTCAGAAAGGAAAAAAGAAATCTGATTTCTTCTTCATCTCCCTGGACACCTGCAGCTCTTCAAAGAAGTCACCAACTCTCCCATTTTGCAAGTGAGTGGTTTCAGCTGTTGCTGCAGCAGCTCATTCCTGATAAGGAGCATCCAGCTGCCATTCACAGCATGGAGTTTCAGGCAGGATGGGCTTGTCTTTCTGTATGCCCACACTCAGCAACTGTGAGTCACTCAGAGCTGCTCTGTCTTGCATCATCCCTCCTCCCTCTTGCTTCTCTGTTTTTTCACTGTACGTGGATATTGGGAACAGATTGCCAACAGCTCAGGAAGGGAGGAATGGGCCCATGCACCTTCTGGGCTCCTGTTCTCCTTCCCAGGAACTGCCCCATCCTCATTAGGATGAGTGGTTTCCCAGAAGAGGCTTGCATAGCAGTATTGATGTTTCATGAGGAAGGGAATTGCTTTCCTGTCTGAGGCTGGGATCTGGAGAGGTACTGAGATTTCCCTAATCACAATTCCCTAATCATCACAAGATGACTCCAGCCCTGGCCAGTTCAGTGTGAGGTATCAGAAAGACCTGGATCATCCTGCAAAATCCAGCTCTCCTTCCCAGTGCTGAATCTTCATTCTGGAGCAGCCCAGCTTGTGTTGTGGAGCTTCACGTGTGGGGTGCAGGCATTAACTCTGCAGGACATCATCTTCCTCCTCCTCAGGCACCAACAATTTTATGGCTGTTATAAAACAACCAAGCAGGATCAGAGCTAATTTCAGATGGGTTTCCCAATAGGGAACCTGCCAGGCTGTAGCTTGTAGCAACCCTTCCCTCCCCAAACACTCGGATAAAATATTGCAACCTCTAAAACAACAATCTTAGAGACAAACACTTAGGAACTTTTACAGCTCCCAAAGGTCTTCCTATTGATAGTCACTCCATTTTTATAGAAATAGGGTGGGTAGGGACCCATACATCTAGAATATGAGAAGGCAAGCTCTCAGAATGAAACTGATCTGTTTTCATGCTGCAGGGTCTACAGTACAGCGAAGCAGATTTCATCCTCATTAGCCAGGTGCTGCAGTACAGGAGACTCTCTCATTTCTCTCTAATGCACTGTATCAGAAATGTGTCTGAAACTGCTGGGTAATTGGCAGTTATTTTCTTCTAAAGATTTCCTCATAAACACAATAGTCCTGACTGCATGGAATTTTTAGTCCCTTCTTTAGAACCCAGGTGATGCATTTTTTTGGTTTAATTGGTTCTTCCTTACTCCCCTCATCCTCTTGCTATCATCAAGAAAGGGGGAGAGGGAGAGGAAAGCAAGTAGAGCCAGGCAAAAATATACAAATCTCAGAAGCAACAAAAGTCAGAATAATTGTTATAACTATTAACCCTAGGGGTTAATGCCACTTCAGCAGCAGATGTGAGTCATGAAGAACCTTAAAACTTTATTTCTCCTATAATACAACTGTTGCTGTAGTCAACAATAGTCCTCATCATCTCCTCTTTTTTATATCCTCTAGATGGTGCTTGTGTATCACATTCTGCACAAAAGAAATCATAAATCATGCTGTTGCTAATTAAGCTTGGAAAATGCATTTGAAGTGCTGTGACAGATCACTAGAACCAAATAATTGTGGTGGACACACTGGGTGGCCACCTAGTCCAAGTCTCCCTCAGAAAAAAGGGTTGTCCTCAGCCTCTTTCCAAGCGTGAAAACTGAAATTAATTATTAAAATATGGTTGTATTATAGAATGGTTTGTGTTGGAAGAGACCCTAAATATCATCTTGTTCCAGCCCCCTTACTATGGGCAGGGGCACCTTTCACTAGAATGGGGTGCCCAAAGGCTCATCCAACCTGGCCTTGGACACTTCCAGGGATAAGACATGCACAACCTCTCTGGGAAACCTGTTCCAGAGCATCACCATCCTTACAGTGAAGAATTTCTATTTAATATTTCATCTAAACCTCCCCTCTGTCAGTCTGAAGATACATTCCCATTTGTCTTATCACTACAGACTCCGTAAAAATTCCCTCTCCAGCTTTCTGGTAGCCTCCTTTAGGACCTGGAAGGTGCTCTAAGATCTCCCTGGAGCCTTTTCTTCTCCAGACTGAAAAACCCCAGTTCTCTCAGCCTGTCTCCACAGGGGAGGTGCTCCTGCCTTTTGTCTGTTTTTCCCTTTTACACTCTGGTGATGGACAAGGGTTCACCCCTGCTGTGCCTGCTCACATCCAGGGGCAGCTGGAGCTACAGAGCACACAGCATATCAAGTGTATGTCTGAAAAAGTACATGGAAAACAAAATATTCCAATTGTTCAAAATTACCTTTTCCTGTTGCTAGAGCACCATGCTTTTCCATGAACAGCATTGCCAAATTTGCAGCTTACAGCAATCACAGCAAAGTGGGAGCGTTCCTCCCATTTCCCACAGGAAGAGAGGAAATTTCAGCACAAGGCACTGATGCAGGGTGGGGAAAGAAAGCAGTATTCTGCCTCATGAGCAAAGAAAGTTGGTACCCCTGAGTGGGCCTATTTAACAGGAAAACAAATGCTGGGAAGAAAAGACCCTTGCCTCAACCTTTTGTTATTCCACTCCTCACTCTGGTTCAGTACACAGACATGCCTGGAAGTACTGAAATGCAACTGGGATAAAATGCTGGCCACCCTTTTCCTTTGCTCAATTTCAACAGAATTCATTTAATTTGGGGGTAACTCGTATATTAATTCCCTCAGCCCAGCCTTCACTGTCTGGAAGTGACCAAGTCATTTCATTTCCTCCTTTGCATTCACTCTCTTCAAATATTTGCAGACAAGCAACTGGGTTAGCCTCTCTTTGGACTCCTTATCTCATCAGGCTTCATTCCTTAAAAATTCTCTCTTCCTTTCCCCACACCTTCTGTCTAAATTTACCTAGAGGTAGTCATCAAACATGCTCCTTGGCAAACAAAGTGACTGTTTACCCAGCTCTCAGCTGGACATGGGTGGCTTTGCTGGGGAACCCCAGCCATTGCCCAGGATGACAGCAGAGAGCAGCTGTGCTCCATGGAAAATATTTCCTCCCTCAGTTCCTAAACCTACAAAGGCTGAAGCCACCTTGCCAGGGAGGTGTGGACCCCTGTGTATGTCAGTACAAAATGGGGTTGCAAGGGTAGAACTGGAGTTTTTCTCCTACAAGAACAGGAACCACTATTTCCTAAGGTCTATAAAGCCTTTTGCACCCAAGGCTTGCTTTGTTTTCTGCCTGTAAATATTTTATATGCAGGAAACACCACCAGAAGACTGTCAATATGATGGATAATCTCTCACTAGCTGAGATGTGACTCTGTTTTTACAGATGGGGACATTTTAGTGACTTCTGCCCAAGAAGAAGTCACTGGAGAGGGATAGCAGGGCTTACCAGAGGAAACAATTTCCCATTTTTGGCCTAGGTCATGCTCCTGTGTTGTATCCTTGCCCTCTGCAAGTGGCCAGCTCTATCTCTGTAAACTTCACATCTCTTTTTGCTAATAAATTAAATTATAAATTCATACAGCTTTGAGAGTACCAGAGAGAGGGGTCTTTTTAAGAAAACTCATCGTTCAAGCCAGAAGTGGATTCAATTTTCCCTAGCTTTAAAATTCAATGGCACCTCCATAGCTATGTCAGCTGTAACAATAGATATCCAGCTCCAGGTTTTGTGGCTGCACAAGCCTCTAATAGCATAGAGTCCAATTGCAGAAGGAGGAAAGGAGTCCTGAATCATCTTCATCTGGATTTTTAAAGGGCTGATCCTTAAACCTGACTTTCAGCATACGGAATGCACACAGTCTCCTTCCATCTGTTAACAGGTGTGCCTGCAAGAAGTTCTCCCTGGCTTCTTGCTAAAAGAGTGTTTTCAAAAGGGACAACAAATAAAGCAAATACCATGGAAGGAGCAGCAGGCAGTGCCCACAGTCCCAGCCCTGGGATCCCCGCCCGTCTCCCAGTACATATTTGCTCTCCTGGTGCCTCTCCCTGCCGGGCTGCTGCAGCACTTGGGGCAGCCCTTGGCTCCACCCGAGCCTGCTGCCTGCCCATATCCACCGGTTCTCTCTGCCCCAGAGGCAAAGGCAGAGCTGCAGCACACACTGGGAGAGTGGGCAGCATGTCCAGGGCCACGGCCAGGCTGTGCCAGGAGCGAGCAGCGGCACAGGACGGGCTTGGATCCAACAGGAATGCCATCAAGTACCTGAAGCAGGACTATGAAGCCCTGAAGCAGCAATGCCTGCAGGCTGGCACACTGTTCAAGGATGAAGAGTTCCCAGCTTGTCCTTCAGCTCTGGGCTACCGGGACCTGGGACCGTATTCCTTCAAAACTCAGGGGATAGTCTGGAAGCGCCCCATGGTAAGAGTGCTCTGTGACTGAAATAACAGCGTACTTCACTGGGCTCAAATCTAACCAAAGCCCAGCTGGACATCCAGCTTAAATCACTGGTGAGCTGGAATATCCACTGCTCCTGCATGTCTTTTTCCTTAATTCTATCTTGCTTTACTTCCATGGTAGCAGCAAGGTTGGAAAGGGGGTGGGAATCATCTTCTAAGCCTGTTATAAAGCAGGAAATCCTATAACTGCTTCATGGCAACCTGCTTTCTCCCTATCCATCCCAGCTTCAGAGAGCTACAAGTCTGAGGTGAAATCCAGAGATGGATGCAAAAGCCCCACATATATCCAGCCAGACCAGGGGCCACCCCAGGAGCCATCATTTGTAACAGCACCCACACCAAGGTCTGGCCACTGTGCCCCTCAGGAAATCAGGCTAATACCTAAATAAAATCCTCTGCCTCACTTCAAGCTGCCTGTGACAGTTAAATAGCAACTGACTGGAAATGTTATTACCTAAATACCTATATTCTAGAAATGGCCTCTGATTCTATGAAAGTAATTTTCATCAGCAAAGATCAGATGATGATTTTTTTTGTTAAAGTCACAAAATCAGGGCTTCAGAGATTTTTCTGCACTCTCATTTTTCAGTCATTTATTTCTATCCCCACTTACCTCTCTTTTGTCATTTTAGAACATCAAGAAATATTAAAAAAAAAGGGGATTCTTCTCCCCCTAAATTATTTACCTCCATCTGGTGGAGGAAAGCAGAATGAGAAAAACAGAAAATTTTGAAGCTTTATTATTTTTTCGCCTGAAAAGTGAGAAACAGAAACTTGCAGGTTTAGTAACTCCAGGTTCAATAACCCTGGCAACCCCATTTATCCATCAGCACCTCACTCTGGCACCTGGATGTTACCTCAACAAATACCATGGATGTGTTTCTTGGCTTTGCCTATCCTTGGAGAAGATCAGCCTCAGAAAACTCATTAAATTAGACTTGTGTTTCTCATACAAGAACAATGTTGAGCCTGCTGCAGGCAGAGGCACAGCCACAAGCATAGCAGGCTAAGGAATAACTGAGGGCTGACATCCAACAGGGTTAAATGTCCCAGCCCTGCCTGCCAGAAACCAGCCCCTGGGACCCCTGAGGGGAAACTCAGCTGTGTGAAAGGTGCATGTGGCACTTGGGAGTGGCTCAGGAAGGACAGGGATCTGGGTGAGTAAGAAGTCAAATGCAGCTGACTGACTGGAGGGAGGGAGGAAAGGAAGGAGAAGAGGAAAAATGACACAGAGCTTTCTTCTGTGTGGTGGGTAACCTACTGCTGGACCCCTCTCCTCTGGACAGAAGCAAAAGGATGTAGCTGAGATGATTCCTATTGGAGGGGAGATTCACAAACTGGCTCTTCATCATATATGCAAGGAGTCCTGGGTTGTCTCTGTCTCCCCATGGGATACTCAGAGCTGACAGCTGCTGCTCTCGAGGAGAGCCAGTGACTGCCTAAACTGTCCCCAGTCCTGCTTGCCAAGTTAGGCTTCCTATAAACTGCTCCTTGCTGCCATCCAGAAGCTCATGGAAAATTCTCAGAAAAACAGAAAAGGCTTTTGTCTCTCTAGAGACAATAATGACTTCCTAATATAGCCCATGTGTTATTGGAGAACTCAGGGTTGGGATAGGAGTGACAGTCATTGCCATAATGCACTTGGCTGGCCCCAAAGGGCCAGGAAGAAAGAGGGGCTGTTACTAATAAAAGCATTTGTGTGGTTGGCCTCCCAGGAAGCAGGGTCAGGATGGGGGAACATCCTCCACATTGTTGGCACTGGAAACTCAGCACAGCTCCAGAGGCACAGGCAGCAGCCACAGTCACAAACTCATCTGTGCTGCTTAAACCAAAATCTCAGCAAGATGAAATAAGATATAAGTGCTGAGGTGAATTTTCACCTCTGTCTCCACAGTAGAAAAATTCTCAGTAGTCACTGACAGTGCGTCATAGCAAAGGGCATCAGGATTTGCCTCAAAAATAATACATGCAGCCCTCAATTTAATAAAGAAATTTTGTCCTAGGACTGCGTTAATCAGAGGAGAAAAGATATAATTTTAAAGAAATGTTCAAAGTGTTTAATAGTTTTTTGAATATTGAAACAAAGAACAAGAAAAGGGAACTTTTCAGACCAGAAAGGGTGATGCAAACTTTGAAATTGTGTCTTTTCAGGAGTTATGTGCCAACCCTCAGTTTATAATTGGAGGAGCTACCCGAACAGATGTCTGCCAAGGAGAGCTGGGTATGTACAGTGCTTCTGAATTTTGTTTTGGAAGAAGAAAAAGAAATGAAACTTCATTTGAAAACTCCTCATACATGGACCATTTTTTGGGCTATCTCCCAGACATGGTATGGAGGGACAGATAGCCAAGAAGAGGACTCACAAATGGTGCCTGAGACAGGGTATATGTGGGCTTTTAAGAGCTATGCCGAAACTGGAAGACACCAAACTGTCTCCTGGAGGAAGGAAGTAATTATGTGGAACAGAAAAGTGGTTTGCTTTTGACCTTGTAAGACAGAGGTGAATGCCAACCTAATCATGGGAGCTCTTGCCCTGAGGCAAGAGAGTGGGACACCAGGGAAGTTTTCTGCTGTAGCCTAGTCCTGAGGTTCTTTTATTTGGGAGGCAGAGAAAATTCCTGCCTCAGTTTCACACAAAACAAATACACAACAATCAAGGAACAGAGAAGGAACTGGTTTAGTGGAGGGGCTGGGTCTGTGATGTGCCATCAAGCAGGATGGTCCCAGTATGAGTTAGGAACAAGGACCACATCAGAAAGAAATGAACAGAGAATGTAAACTCTGTAACACCACCCACAACAAACAAATTGTTCCAAGCCCTTCATGCAGAACCCTCCTTTCTGCTTGAACAGCATTCATGTAGAGCTGTGAGCAGGGACAGGAGCACCCAGGAACCAGCCACACAAACACAAAAAAGCAGTGCTGCCCTGAATCAGGGCTTGATGCAGAGGCAGCATCTCTCAGGCAGTACTCATCCTCTCCCAGACATCATAAAAAACCCTTACTTACTCATTTTTCTGCAGTGCTTGCCTTTGGCTAAACAGAGCTGCTGTGCAAGTGGCCAGAAGGGAGCTGTAGGGGGACTGCATTCCCCCTGGGAGGAGCTGCTGCAGCTGCTGCCTTCCCTGCCTCGCTGGTCAGATCCAGCTGCAGAGGACAGCAGCAGCAGCAGCAAACCCTTGCCTGCATCGAGAAGGCTGAAACTCTTGTAATGAGAATTTGATAGATTAGACACAGAGAAATCTTCCTTTCTCCCTCCTGTGCTGCTAACTGCAGTACTCCTGACCTCACTGATCTTCCAGCACATCCATTGTGCAAATGAGATTGAAACAAGTTCTGCAAGTCGTTGGCGATAAATAACACCAGTGCTGTTGTAAACACAGCACTATTAAAGCAATTGCTAAAAAATCCCTGGTGTGTATTCCAAATCCCTGGGCTTGTACTCCAAATGCTAAAAATAAGATGCCCAATCATATACTTGCTCCAGGATATTTATTTGGTGGATGCTGGAACAGAGTATGGGGAAATCACTTACTGTATTTCAGGAGAATGGCTCATATAAGTAGTAAAAGTGACATTTCTTGTCATGTCCTATTTGGAAAGTTTCTATAATGGCATAAAAAAAATTTAAGAACATACACCTGAAGTAAAACCTCATTTTCCCAGACAGATTACAAGCTATAGGACTGAAAAATATTATCTGATCTTAAACTAGAAGAGGCTGGTGCATTATTTGTGTTTAGCCTAGAAACTGAATACCAATACCCTAAGCCCTTTTCTGGTTCTGTCACCTGCTGAAAATTTCCGTGGAGTCCCAGTCCCTTGTGCTAAATGGGCTTTCTCTAGAGAGATCAGTGCCAAAATCCATCTCATAGTGGTAACAACAGAGCTGGACCTCAAAACCTCCTGTGAATCTGGGGATGGTGCCTTGCTCTGGGTTTTTCCAAGACAGCTTTTAGTGGGCAGCAAGCCAAAGGCTGGTCCTGAAAACTATCCCAAACCTAGAAGAAAAGCCCCAAGATGTGATTCTGCTATTAGTAGGAGCTCGATTTTTTTTCTCCCTTGCTCTCTCTCATTCTCTCTCTCCCACACACACAAAAAAAAGGAAGAAAAAGAAAAAATAATGAAAGATAATCCAATTTGTTTCTGCAAGGCTGCTTACAATTGCTTCTAAGCACACTGACCCTTCACAAAAATAAACTGCAGGCATGGGACTTCCCTTCTAGCCTTCAGGTATTTGCTTTACATCTCTGAGGCATACTAAGCTTTTTTTGGTATTTGATCCAATACTTTGAATATCAAAGTCCTTGTTACTAAAACCCTCATGTAAAACACTTCTATTTGAAACAGACCCTGATTACATATTTACATAAGCCACGTGTGTGACTGGGTAGCACATCCTTTAGGGAAATAGAGCCTATTTTTAATAATATTCTCTGACGTGTCTCTTTTCTTTTAAAAATAGCACTGCGGGTCTGGGTTTATATGAACAAAAGGAACAAGAAAACCCAGAGCTGTTCTCACTCCATTAAACTTATTTCTTTGACAACAGCATAAGCTAGATGAATATCAGCTTGGGAAGTTTGATGGAGACTTGAAAGTCTTGGGATGTTTTAAATGTCCTTTGAACCATATCTTTTTGATAGCCTAGTAACAACTTGAAATGTAGTCACATAGTCTTAGTTATTAAAGGTGACTTATGAAGTTTTCTTGCTGCTATCTGAATAAGTTAACCCGAGGACTGTTTGCAGAAGTTCTTAAGAAGTAAGTGGCATAAATTTAATTTAAATAATATAAAACGTACTGAAACCCCCTCAGTTTAATATTAGCTTTCCAGATCCACACTATTTGTATTCATGAGTTGCCTTTTGTTCTGAATGCCCACAGGGCTCTCCAGGCAGGCAGCTCCCAGGCACTCCTGGGCTGGCAGCTGGAGGAGTTCCCTGAAGCCAAGGCAAATGCACCAGTTCACAGCAGCCCAGGAGCCCTCCCCACATGTGCTCTGTGCATGCCTTGTCCTACAGGCAGATTTGGGGAGATTAGAGGTCTAAACCAAAGCCTGACAGCTCTGAGAGAGATCTGATACCTGTTGAGGGAGCCTTTGAAGTGGTTGTAGGCAGGAGAGAACTTAATAGTACTGGGCTTGTTCTCTTATTTTGCTGTAGCCATTAGTACATGGCCCTTCTGACATTCAATCCCATGGCTCAGGGATATTGGAGATCCTGTTTCTAGCAAATATATCCCGTTGATAGGAAAAAAGACATTCACTAACAACTCCGAGACCCCAAGAAGAAGAAAACCTGTTCCTTTGCTGGAATCTCCTTTGCCTTTCTGTACACAGCTGCAGAACAAAATTAATTCCCATAGAAAACCTCAGAAAGTCTTTAGAAATCCCAAAGCAGAGGCAACCTGCAGTGCCATAAATTATAAGCTAGTGGGTCAGTGCTTCCTTTCTTCTCAGGTGTGATGCCCCAGGTACTACAAGCTCTGAACAAGGGCTCCCAGCAGAGACTAAAGCTGAGAGTCAGAGCTGCTTGGCAATCCAGGAAGCCACAGCATTGTGTTTGGATGCTTCTGAGCACCAGGCATTGCTGAAACAGCAACAAGCCAGAGCAGAGTCAGGACAGAAATGCCTCTGTGCTGTCCAGCTGCATCCTGGAATCTGACACTTGGACTTTTGGCTGAAACTTACCATCTCGAAGTCAAAGGAGAGTTTAGATGCTCTGTGTCTGTGTTTGATGGTAGCTAAACAGAAACTGAGCACAGCTCTGGAGCAACTGGAACGAATCAAATTTCTCATTTATTTTATGGCCCCTGCAAGTGGAGCATGCTTGGGTAAACATCATCAATACAGAGGAATCACTGAGCTGCTGGGCCACCAAGGATTCCTTATTCACTGCAGCAATTTAATTATCTCTGTGAACCAGGAGCTGCCTGGCTAGCACTGGGAGCATCAGCCAACTCAGGACATCTGTGAGCAGCAAGGGATTCTATTTCAAATGCACTAAAAGCAATTCTCCAAGAGCTCACACATGTGTGTTTATATACATACATATATGTTTACACACACACAGGAAATAAGCACAGCTAGGCTTCATGTTTACCCTTCCCACCCTAAACTCAGAGTCAGGATTGCTTAAATTTTAAGAAAAGAAAAAAAAAATCCACGAAAATTTCATTTTATTACCATTTCAAATGGCTTCAGATCCAGAAATCAAGCTGAATTACAAACACTGTATTTGGCACTTGTCTGAAACTTTTGTTCATGAAATATGAGACTGAACAGAAGAAGTGATATGCATCTATAAGTGATTTGGCCTTGGAGGGCTAATATTGAGAAAGCTGGTTTTTTTAAAAAAGTTATTTTTATAAGCTAAAATACTGCAACTTTAAACCCATATGGTGAGCAGAAGTGCTTTTTGGTATTGTCACTTTTCTGACTATGAGCCTATTTGAAATACATTCTAATTTATTGGTCAATTGGCCTCTTTTTCTCTTTCTCAAAAAAAACCTCTTTTTGGGAATGGAATAAAATAGTTTCCTCACAGTGTGAAAGATTACTTATAACCTGCAGCTGAACCAGAACAAGTTAGAGGGTCCTACATAAGGTGCCTTTCTGGGGAGCTTGTGCTCTTGTGCTGTCCTGTAGGCACAACCACAAACTATACTCTGAAACTCACTGCTGGCAAAATGATATTGAAATTTGAAAAAGGGAACAAGAAGCATCAATTTGTACTCTCTTAAAACTAGTCGTGTATTATCCAGTAGGGCTGAGAAGGCTTATTAATAGGCAGGATGCCACTATGGTGTACCAGAAGGTAAGAGGCCAACTGAGCAGTTTATGCTCCATCATGGAAGCTCCTTGATGTGGACAGATTCCTGCATCCTCTGAAAGTAAATATCACAGGAGCTTGAATGTTGTGCACCTCTGCTCTACAAAGATGTCCTCAAACCATCTACATTCAGGCACACTTCCATTTTCATCAAATTACTGCACAGCAACCATCTCCCAGCTGGTTCCTTTTGGTTGGCACTAGCTTAAGCAAAGATATCAGGCTCAGGAAAGAAAGGTTTGGAGAGAGGACTCTGCAGTGCTCAAGGGAGGCATGGCTGCTTTTAAGGCCAAGTTCTCCACTGCAATTCTTCCAGCACAGTTCTTCCCAGGCATGCCCTGAAACGCTTCCCTGGGAAGTCAGACTGCACTGGTGTGCTGGAGACAGGCAGCAGCACCCAGGTCACACACTCTCCCAAATGCTAAGGAGTTAATTCATGCTGTAAGAAAGGTGCCTTAAAGGATCTCACGCTGCATTTGGCATCCTCTGGGCTGAGATTCTGAAATTGTTTTGTTCTGAGGTGGGGAGGAAACAACATATTTAAGGAAACCCCCCTCATTTTACCAAATCTTCTGCCTGATTGTTCATCCAACATACACCATCCTCAGCAAAACCTGGAGTAGTTTCGCACTCACTGGCTCTAAAATCCTGGCCAGGATTTTTGGGGAAACCATTCCAGATGTTGCACATTGGGAGAGCACCAATTTGTCACTGCTGCAGGCCTTCTCTGGTCTCACAAGGTGGAGGGACACAACAGCAACACCAGGGGCACCCACCTTGCCACCTTCTCAGAAACAATCTCCTGCACTTCATAGCATGCCAGGGACAGCCAGAGCATCAGAAAAATGAGGATTTCTATTCTGACTTGATATGGCTTTTCATCTTCCTCCTCTGAAAATCCATTCCCCAGACTTATCACCTTATTTCTACCTCTTGAAGGAAAACAGAAATTATAACAGCTTAAGGCATATGCTGTACCAAGAAAAGCCTCAAAGAAATAGCTACAAAGCAGATCTGAGTGTTCTCAGTCTCATTTTTTTCCTGCATCTACATTTCCTTAGGAAAGAATGTTCTTAAAGCCTTTTTTCCCCACACCTTGTGCTCTGATAATTTTGCTTATTTTATACATAAGTACCTAAGGCTGGGAGGAACTTGCTGGCCAGCAAGCTGATCCCCCCCTGAGAAGATTTTTGCTCATAGATGTTCTATAGTCTGAGGCTTCTGGACTTTCTTTTCTATATGCAGAGCATCTACTTTTTCCTATTTCCACTTTAAAAGTGTCACAATCCTTTTATTTTATCTCCTCTGCAGAGGAAATATTAT
The DNA here is from genome assembly GCA_013397375.1 of Toxostoma redivivum. Lineage (NCBI taxonomy): Eukaryota > Metazoa > Chordata > Aves > Passeriformes > Mimidae > Toxostoma > Toxostoma redivivum. The sequence continues at coordinate 529,916 of VXBI01000068.1, read as the reverse complement.
CTTTCAACTAAGAGCTCTTGCCTCAAACAGCTTTTCTGCAAAGTAGCATTTAACCTGCCTCACACTTCCTCTTCAAGCTTCACTTGTATAGGATAAGCCGGACAATTTTTTTTAACCTCTTCTCATAAAAAATGCAGGTGCATGGGGGAGAAGCAGGCAATTCAAGCATTTGTCTGTCCCCTTCCAGCTTGAATGCTCTTTTCTGAATGTGTCAGTCAAGATGAGGCAGAGAATCCTGGGGGAAGGCTCAAGCAGCACCTCACATTCTGAGAATGGATTTCCCCTCCTCTTGAGAATGGCCTGAACTGGCCCAACAGGTAGAACTCTATCACATTGCACATCGTGGGTTTGGAGCCATAGAGTGATCAGCCAGCTCAGGTCATCACACTCCTTCACAGAGGTTTCCCAGAGCAGCTCACAGGAGCCATCAGGGTCCCTCCCATGGGATATGGGCAGCAGAGAGCACCTGGCAAGTCCCTTCATCCTACTTTTGCACTTGTATTCACCATGGCATTAAAGAATAGATCCCAAGTCAATGTACAGAGTTAACTGCTAGTCTAGGATGTTCAGTCTTGCTGCAGATTAAACTCTTTCCTTGGTTTCTCTATTGGCTTATTCCTTCTGAAGCAAGAGCTGCGATGCCAATTCCTTCTGCAGAATATGCACCTGCCAAAGGAGCTGTGTCTTGGCACAGATAATCCTCAGGAAACCAGGAAAATGTTAGTACCTTCCCAGCAGTTTTGTTTTGCTAGGCTTTCTGCACACCTCAGAAATAAAACAGAATCACAGAAGTCCCTCCTGCTGTTTGCAGTGCACAAGCACCACGAGTCAGAGTGTTTCCCAGGGGCACCACCTTTGGTGTGACAGAGGCTTTGCTTACCCAGCCTCCAGCCCTCAATAAACAGGTACCCAGCCCAGCAAACTGCTCCAGCTGCAAGCACACATCCTCCAGGGAGGGCTGGGCAAGCCCAGCCTTTCCAGAATAAGGAATGGGCCAAAGAAAGGACCTACCTCCTCACAAACATCCCAGGAGACTTCAGCTTCCATTGGACTGCTGGGAAAATCTCTGGGAACAGCTAGAAGCTCAGACCTTCAAAGAAAGGGCCAAGGAGGAACAGACCCACAAACGTTCCTGCTATCCACTGAATCTTCTCCAAAAGACAGGAATAGAAGTCCCACCACCCTTCTATCAACCCAGAGCTTTTGCTCTCTCTTGGGCATCTCCTAAGCCTCAATTGTGGTGGCTGAAGTCTGATGTCTGCCAGATGTCTGCCCCAGATGTGGTGGCTGGAGTCTACTTAAAGTACTACAGGTCATTAACTCTGTCCTGCCCAGCCACGCTTTGCAACCCACATACCTCTAATGCCTTCTCTTCTTGATCTCCTGAGGACATTAAAAAGCTTAGGTAAAGCAGCCTGTTTCCACAGCTTCATTACGAAATCAGAGCCCAGGCTGGACCACTGAAATTACTACCATGGTCAGCCTCAGAGGCCCCTGGATACCTGTGTGGTTTGGGTGAGTGGAAAATGGGCAAAGGAGAGAAATAACAGAACAAGAATGGATTGCTGAACCAAGACTGAGTCTGGCATAGCTCTTAGTGCTGGCATTTTGGTCCAGGTGAGAGTGTGACTTAATGGAGTTATTAATGAACTTTTCTGCCTTGCAATGTGTGTTTTTAGGTGATTGCTGGCTCCTAGCTGCCATTGCATCTCTCACTTTGAATCCAGATATTCTGTTCCGTGTTGTCCCTAAGGCTCAGAGTTTCCAGAAGGACTATGCTGGAATCTTTCATTTCCAGGTACCTGTATGATCAGGGGATTGAGAATAAAAAAGAAAAATGCTGGTATTTAACTAGAAGCAACTCTTTTTTTGTTTGTTTGTAACACATGAAATAATCAACAGTTACAGTGTGTATGTGAAATTGATGGGGGAGAGAGAAAGAAAATAAGAACAGAGTTAAATAATGTTAAATGAGATCTGCTCAGTGGTGAGGTTCTGCTGTCTTATGGCTGATGGGGCTCTGAGGAGTACTACAGATTTTGTATACTGAGCTGAACCATCAGGCTGCATGAACCCAAACCAAGCTCTGGTGCTGCCAGCTATGGAGAGTGAATTCAGGCTGTTGTGGTTCCTTCTCCTTCCTCCCTTTCCCTCCCTGCTTTGCCTTTATTTCCTTGCCTGTGGAGCCAGAGTGTTGGGATTTAGCCAGCCTGCTTTGACTGGAGGTTAGGCTCAGGTGGGACCAGTGTGGATTGACCCATACCTAGCCCTCCACCAGCTCACCTTTGAGTGTTATGGTGTGAACTGTCATCTCTCCTTTCAGGAATGCAGCAAATCCTGGAGTAAACATTTCTAGCTTTGAGGCCAAAATTTGGCACTAGCAGTGTTTCACGCATTTCCTAGTATTTTCAGAAGGGATTAGCACTATTGAGTGCTTCCCCTTTAGATGACCTCTCCTTACAGGCATTTTTACAGGTGTTTTTATTTTTTTCCCTTAAAGTATGAGCCTTGAGGTAGCTCAGAGTACCCCATCTCCATGCTGGCTTTCTGGCTGCCCACCATGTAAGCTCAGTTTACATGTCCAGGCAGTGTTTTTGATGCTATGTACAACAAGATGCCGTTAATATTTCCTATCAGCAAAATTTAAAATAGCATTAAGAAGCCTGCTGAACGATCCACAGAGCTGGGAGGAGTTTGTCTCTATTACAAAGGAGGGGAATCCAGCATGGGAGTAAACCCTGCAGTGGCTTATGCAGGGGGAGGTGACGGCAGGTGAAGGGGTAGGAGGATGGTGGTGTGGAGGTGCTGCGGGCACACCAGCCTCCACCATCTTTCATTTTCTTCTTCCCCTCAGTTCTGGCAGTATGGGGAGTGGGTGGACGTGGTGGTGGACGACAGGCTGCCCACCAAGAACGGGAAGCTGGTCTTTGTGCACTCGGAGGAGGGCAGCGAGTTCTGGAGCGCGCTGCTGGAGAAAGCCTACGCCAAGTGAGTGGGGCCGGGCTGGAGCTGTGCCCCTGCTGGTGGCCCAGACCAGGGATGGCAGTCACAACACCCTTCATGCTAAGGCAGCCTCCCTCCCACCTAGCATTTACAGCTCCCTCTGGGTCCATAAAGGGTGTTGCCAACTGTATTTCAAGGGCCTTGGATTTCCTTGCCCGAGGTCACCAACCAAAGTCAGAGATACTAAATGATAAACCCTTCTTTCTGTGGTACCTTGTGCTTGCAGGTGGAGATGGACCCTTGTATAGCTCTTGTAATTTCTCCCCCAGGTTGAATGGCTCTTACGAAGCTCTAGCAGGAGGGTCCACTGTGGAGGGCTTTGAGGATTTTACTGGAGGCATCTCTGAGTCCTATGAGCTGTGCAGGGCTCCTTCAAACCTGTACCAAATCATCCAGAAGGCCCTGAGAGCTGGCTCACTGCTCGGCTGCTCCATCGATGTAAGAGGCTGACAGAGCTTTACTCTCCTTGCTCCTCTCCTCTGGGCTCTGGCCCACACTGTGACAAAAGCCCAGACCAATGTAGGATATAGGTAGGAAGGTCTGATATAAGAGAAAACTGAATTAATGTGACATCTTCATTGATCTAAAAATTTGGACAAAGTTCTAAATAACCAATGCTCATTCTTTCTTCCTATTTACATGACAGCATGTGATAATACTTAGAGCTGTGAACAACCCAGTGGTCTTCTGGAACTCCATTCTCTGAATATCTTTTCTCATTCAAATTTTGTGTGATTTTAGCTCCAGACACTCGACTGCCAGAGGCAAACTCACTGAGTCATTTTGTTGTAGCCTGTAGTCCGGTTCTGGCTTTGGTTTTCAGTCCTAAAGATTACTGACACCTGCAATACAAACACTCTCAAGTTACAGATGATGTTTGAACATGTTTTGGAAACTTCACACCTTTCACATCCTGTTTCATTATCTTGCTTGCATTGTGGCAGATAGAATTACCAGAGTTCCAGTTTTGATATACTGAATCTCGACTGAGACAGGCTAGAGCTAAGTTCATGTGAACATGTCTTTGCAGGTGACTGGGTCTGTCACCTGAGCTGGGAATTGGATTTAGATTTCATTGTACATTCTTGAATTTCTTCTGTGTTCAGACCACATATAAAGGGCGTGAAACTGCAGCTTTTGCTGTGGATCTCACCTTAATTTAATATACTTTGGATCAAGAATATTGGTATTCATTGTGCACACCACTTTGGATATCTTCCCCCATATTAATCTGCTTATGAAAGCTCAGTTCATACACAATATATATCATAAATGTGCATACTTTTATTGCTCCAGATAAGTGCTACAGCTGAAATAGAAGCAATCACAAGTCTGAAGCTGGTAAAAGGACATGCTTACTCTATCACTGGAGCAGAGGAGGTAAGCCAGCCTCTCTGGGGCCATCATGCAAACCAGCTTGGGGCTGCAACACTGCAGTGCCTTCAACTTTCTGATGTCTTTCAGTGACTGACCATAAAAATGTTCCTTGCTTATACACATTCATAAGAAAAAGGAAGTACCTGTAGTACACAGGTCAGAAGCTGCGTACAGGTAGTGGTGTGGAGCACACTGGGCAGTCTGCCACTTGTATGGTACCAACAAAGTGTAAAGGTGGGCCAAGCTGTTACCAAAATTCAGGGTACAGAAAGCAGGAGCAGGAGAGGAGGCAACCATTCCCCACGTGTTTATGTTGTGTGAGGTGGGAGTGAGCACTTTCCCTGTCAGAGCTGATGGGAAAAGATTAAAAGCCTCTTTGATGAACTCTGCTGTGAGTCTCATCTTCAGAGCGAGCCCCAGTATTCCTGCTCCTCTGAAACTGGAATCATTACACAGATGTCCATGCCAGATAACCTCCTTCCAACCCTGCTGTGTTGTGCAATGTCTCCTGCTTTTGAGGATGTAGATAGTCTGCTGGTTTGTAGCTGATGATTTTCCTTGCAGGTTGCTGTCATTATATGAAATGGTGAGTGCTGCAGCTAATGGCTCACTTGGTGACACAAGATAATGTAAAATAAGGGTGGAAGGCATCTAGGTGTCTTTTAACTATTGCAAATTGTAATGGACTGCATCACTGAAGTACAAATCATGTTTTATCCTATCTGAAAAGCAATTGCCCTCTGATGATTGGAATAATGGAAGTGCTCAGGCTCTGTTTGTTGTGGATCTTTTAGGTATATTACCGAGGACGACCAGAGAAACTAGTGAGGCTTAGGAATCCCTGGGGTGAAGTAGAATGGACTGGATCTTGGAGTGATAAGTAGGTTTTTATATGCCTATGCTTCTCTCTCTTTGGTGTATTTTGGAATCTATTAAAAATTAAATTGGGACAATGCAGTTAATCCAATCACAAAGCGCATTTAGGAGAGCTACTAAATCACTTGGAATAAAACACTATTAATTTATTACCAAGGTTGGATATTGACCCACTCTTTCCAGTGGGCATTAATATCTGCCTCAGGCAGAGACTTTTCATCAGAGACAACAGCCCTTGGTTTAACTCTGAGCAGCCCAATGCAAGCCATATCCACATCATTTTGCAAGACACTTTTTCTTAGATTGATCCTCCCAATGGTTCTAGGACCTAAGTAAAATATGCAAACAAGTCCTGTTCCTGTGAGTTAAAGCAGGGATAAACCATTGTACCTCTGCTTTGACTCTGAGGCTGCTCAGCTCTAAATCACACCAGAATTTGGTACCTCTATGAGAATCTTGAAAATGTGGGGATGCTGACTAAGACAAGGACACAAAAGTTTCCAAATCTCTCAGAAACTGCCTGGGCTTCAACTATCTTGGAATCTTGGGAGTGTGGTAATGACAACATCTCTTTTTTTTTTTTTTTTTTAATATATTTAGAATGGCATAAATTTTACTGTCATTTGGGCCACAATATATTTTTGCATGCAGCACTTTGAGATTTCGGTTTCCTGTCCTGACTAACTGCAGCCTGGGTGCTGATGTATCATAGCTAAGGATACAGATAACATTGCAATTAATTTTTCTTTTATCAGATCTGCTTTGCTCAGCCCCAAGGTTAAGGTGCCTCAGGCGCACACACATGCCACATCCTGGTTTTGTCACACCTGTTTTACCATGGGACAACCTTGCTGAGGTAGATGCAGCACTGCATTGTCACTTGGGAGCAGATCAGAGCAGAATCCATCCTGAGCACATTAATATCAGAATGACCAGGAAGCAACACTGTTTTCTGCAGTAAATTTTCTGATTTCACCTTTTTACTTTCCTGTTCTTTCATGACCTCCAATAAATGGAGGTTATATAATTTCCCTGATATAATATCAGGCACCCCAATAGATCTTAAAATGCAGAAGCTCTGACTGACTTTCAGGCTGTGAATTTCCTAATCCAGCCAGTCTGTTTGTACCTTCTGGCACCTGGCAGGGGAGATTCAATTCAAAGCTGATTTGTTGCAAATACTGTTGCAGTCTATTTCCAGCCCAGCACAGTCAGGTTGCAGGTTGTCATTTGAAGGGGCACAAGGTCTATTTGTTGAAGAAATATGTACTCCTTTATCAGACCAAAATAGAATCTAACTCAGATCTCACTGTAGAATAAAATGCAACAGCTGAACAGTGTGCTTTTGTGCTTTGTCTGCAGTGCTCCTGAGTGGAATTATGTGGATCCCAAACAAAAGCAGGCTCTGGATAAGCAAGTAGATGATGGAGAGTTTTGGTGAGAATTGTTAATTTAGCTTACTTATTTCGACATTTTATGTGCCTTAAGCAATCCTTTCAATTGGATGGAGAAAAACTGCCAGCACCAAAGGGGTTAATAATGACATGCATGCATTGTTAGCCTCTTATTTATCTCCCTTCCTATTCAAATATTACCTTTTATTAGAGCTTGCATGACTCGGCACTTATCCAAAATATAGAGACCAGATGGTAATAAAATTAATGAGGTGGCAAGAATGAACCTCAGCTGCTCTACATTCTGAGGTTTGTTTTTTTGCATAAATGCTACACACTAATAAAAAAGTTCAGATTACCAGCTTGGGAAGAGCCTGTTTACTCAGACCTAATAGAAAGCCTGTCCTAACCCTGATCTGGTTATAGATGGATCAGTGCTGAACTGATGCCACTCTGTCCTAGCCTGGAAAGATAAATGGCCACCATCCTGCAGTGCAATCAGCTGCATGGGCCATCAGGCACAAGGAAATGAGAGCAGACCTCTGCTTGCAGCATGAAGCAATCTAGGTTTGTCACTCATGCAAACCTACTAGGAATGCTAAAAACAAACATCAGTGATAGGACTGAAGCAAAACACGAAACTCAGACTGTTTTCCTACAGAGTGATGCTTTTACAAGGGCCAACTCTTACTCTCTTTAAATGGGATCTCCTCACACGTATTGTTTCACCAGTTCCAGTGAATTTGTTTATGAAGCATAATCCATGAGGGATTGCCCACAGCTGGGGATGACAGAAAAGGGTTTGACTGAGCCCATAATGTGTAACAGCCACTGACAGAAGCTGTCTCCAGAAGATATGGCTCATTCAGGCAGTAGGCAATTTTGTTTTCCGAAAGCCAGTTCCAAGTTTCAGAATTCAATTAAATGCAATTTGGACAGCTCTGCAACACCAATGTTTGCTGTCCTGTTGGGAGAGGTGTCCAGCCACAGCCACCTCATCTGTTGCAGACTGATGGACTAACCTGGTCTCTTTGTGTGCCAGGATGGCATTTTCAGATTTCCAAAGGCAGTTCAGCCGCCTTGAGATCTGCAGTTTGGCTCCTGACACACTGACAAGCAACCAGGTCAACAAATGGGACCTGACCCTGTTTAATGGGGAGTGGAGACGGGGCTCATCTGCTGGGGGCTGCCAGAACTACCAAGGTGAGGATCCAACAAGATAAGCCTTTGGTGAAATCCCAAAACATTCAAAAACTGCTTGTGAACTGGAGGGGGCTTAGGTGAGAAAAAAAGAGCTTGGAGGTGCAACAATTCCTGTGGGGTTTAGACAGTAAGCAAAAGCCTGGGAGTTTAAATGAGGATCTAATTCACACTTATTTCCTCATGCGGGATTACCAGCCCACCAAGCAGTTAATAAATGGTGATATTATTTTTTTTCTCTATCTGCTTTTCCTGCTTACATGGTTTTAGCTACTGGCTGGAGTTATCCTCTGAAGGGTTGGGTAGGCCAGGAAAGTGTCACAGTTCAGTGGCACTGCTATTTCCAATTCGTTTTCAGGTTACCTCTGGAGATACTGTCTGGCATTTGGTCCTCTTGCAACAAATTACAGCCTCAGCCAAGGACGTTTCCTGGAGATAAATGACCGGCTGGAATTAACAGTATCAGCTCCTCCCTGTTGGTCATTAGTCCTAGGAAACATCCTGGTGCTTTGATTTCCCATGGCTCCAATTGATACTCAGCGTAGCTGTGTAAACATAAACCCATGTAACTCAATGGAAAGAAGTGGAAAAAACCTCCAGGCAATAGTCCTTCCAGGGAGATATTCTCTGTAGGTCTAGCAACAGCCCATCTTGGCTGCAATGACAGCAAAGCCTCCTCCTTTTTGTCTCCTGTTGGGAATTCTTAGCAACCTACTGGACCAATCCCCAGTTTAGAATCCGGTTGGATGAGCCAGACGATGACCACGAAGGGAGTTTGAACGAGCCATGCTGTACAATTCTGGTGGGCTTGATGCAGAAGAACCGCAGGAGACAGAAGAGAATGGGAGAAGGTCTGCTTAGTATTGGTTATTCACTCTATCGGGTAAAGTTTGTTCCTCATTTTAAAGACTTTATTCCTTGTTCTGTTAAGCTGGAAAAAATTAGCAGCCTGCTACATCTTGACACTCAGCACTACGCTTCAATAAGATCTAGATTTTGCAAAATGATTCAATTGCTTCTCTCATCTCTTCCTGACCCCCATAATGTGGGAAGGCTCAGATAAATTGAGGCTCAGTTTTTTCCCACTTCGACAGGATGGCAGCGTGAATTATCGAGCCAGTAATTTAGAAACAGTCTCATTGAGAATCTTCTTTTACAAAATCTGAATGGGGGCAGGCTTGGGGTGCCTGGCAATTACAGATAAGTGTTTCTGATTACAGCCTATCATCAACCCTCAGTAGTCACTTCCTTTTTTGTTATTATTTGTCCATTGTATTTCAAACTTTTTTAGATCCATTGTCTGCCATATGCTACTGTTCTGGTTCAGTAAATTTGGGGGTTTGTTTTCCCTGATTTTCCCAGTGTTGCTAAAAATACAATGTCAGGAAAAAACCTACAGTGTAATTTCTAATTTCTATGATGTGAGCAAATATAAAAATTTCCAGCCAATATCATATGTGAAGAAAAGCAATTAAATGTTGTATAGACTCCACTGGATGAAGATCATTAGCCAGCACAGGTGGAGCAGATGGAATGCCTGACTTTTGCTAATAGATCTTGTGTGGGATGGCTCGAAATTATGAAAGGTTTTCCCTAGTGCCCAGGTGCCTGCATGCACGCTTAGCTCTCACTGGGCACATTACTGAGCTGCCTTCTCCATGGAACCAAGTACCCTCACCTATCAGCATCCCAAACTTGTGCATTATGGACATCTGACTGCTCCCATCACTGAATGCAACACAGAGAACTTCTTGTGCTTTGCATTGATTCCATCCCCTCTGTGTCCTCTCTGGCCTTACCCACATTAGGGTAGACTAGGTGGCTCTTAAGTCCTTTAAGAGACTTTTAAGATGACAATTTTTTTGGAAAACCTGTCTGCTAAGTCATCTCAGATAGGCATCCAGCTATGATCCCAGCTCCTTGGGTCATGCACTGTAGTAGGTTTGCTTCATTGCAGCTGATGCTGCAGCTGGGGAGCTCCAGTTAGGACTGCAGAGATGATGACCTAAAGCAGATCTCTCTACAGGAGAAGGTGAAAAGATGTGTGCTCAAGTCTGCCTAGCTGCCCTGCAGAGCTTTTGTAAGCCATATAGCTGCCTGCTGACAGCAGCAGGGTGTCCATCACCCAGCTCCTGCCCTTCCAGCATGCTGCTTAAAGGCAACAACACCTGAGGTCTCAAGGAGCCAACTCATCGTTTTTTGAAAATCTGCCTTTTATTTAGAGGTACAAGTTAACATAGCCATTCTGTTAATTTGGGAAGGGCCAAATATTGAAAGTTGTTACTTGTTATAGTTGCCTTACAACAATCTCATCATACCCAGGCTGACTGCTAGTGACAGTAGCCTTGTATTTTCATCATACTCAGTAGCAGTAGACTAGTGGAGTTTGGGTCTGCTGTAATAAACTCTCTGGTTTTGGTTAGCAAAGTAGAACTAACTTGTCTTTCCTGACTGAGCATTTAAAGACTTACTCAAGTATTTCCAACCAACAGTATCATTCACATCACCATATCAGGGGAAAAGCAACTCAATATGCTGTAGATTTCTCTGGAAGGAAATTCAGTTTTCCCTTTGGAACAACTCTAGGACAAGAGAGTATTTAATGTGTATCTGAAACTATTATATGTGGCTGTAAATGAATTTTTTTCCCAAAAAGTGTCTGAAGGAGGCTTCATCTGATTTTTTTCCCTACTGATAGGTGCAGGAATATAGCAGCACTTTAACATTTTTTCTTTCTCTTCCTTCCAGATTCCTCAGGAGGTATGTAGTCTCTGCTGAAGACTTCCAGCCTCCACACAGGCACCTCCTCTTGCACTGGAGAATTTAGCTGCCACGATGACTTCTTCCTTACAAATGATAGATATCTCTTCTGGAGAGCTTTGCCCTTGAATCACTGGTCCAATATCTCAAGTTCTGAATAATCATTTTCAGGGGACTAGGGCACAAGAATTTATTACAGATGTCTTACTCCCAGTCTTCATCTCATTTGTACTTGCTGAAATTTGGCTTCCAGGAAGTTTGTACAACCGAGGTCAGAATTTTTCTGTTAAGCTCAGGTGAAGGCAGAACAGGATCTATGCACTCTAAAACTGAGAAAATGTAGCTAATACTGTTTAGAAGAAGTGCCAAGTTCCGTAGATCAGTTCCTTTTACAGTTCTGAGCTGGGGCTCCTGGTGATGAACAAGCCCTGTTCAACCTCCCCTAATCCCCCCAGATGTCAATACTCAGGCAAAGAGACTTTTCATTGCTGAAGAAAGAGACCCCAGGGGTGTCTGGCAGTAGGAATAGCCTATACTCATTATTGAGGTCCAGCAGCCTATGCTGCCAATTTTTCCTCGGCTTTTCAGCCCTTTTCCTCTCTCAGTAAATGAATGTGTGGCCATGTAGCAATTAACTGTGTTCTTTTAACAGCCTTGCAAATGCAAAGGGAAAATGAACTTTATATACTGGGGAAGATATGGATCTATCTTCTTAACCTTTGCAGTTCCACTTAGCTTAATATTGAGTGGGAGGAAAGGATGAGGGTGTTGAATAAGTACCAAATTCAATCTTATCTCAGAACAAAAGGGGAAAAACCTGCATATTTTTTCTGCAGTTTACAACAGAAAACCTGAATGATTATACAATGTTTGGTAAACTTTTTGCTTGCTCTGGTCTCAGACAGACAGAAACCTTATCCCTGCATCAGCCACACAGCATTTTTTGTGTGTCACTGAATCATACCCTTTGAAAGACATCTTTGTGAAGGAAAAGTCATGAAAAGGAGTTTTACAGCAGGGATGTTGTTCTAACACTACTGTTCCTTCTTATGTCAGTGTTTTATTTTATGAACTGTGCAAGGTTTAACTTCCTAAAGAGTATATTTGTATTAAGGAAAATTTAAGTACTGTTTTCTACAAAATCCAGATGAATACCCTTAGTATAACTAATAGAAGTTGGGTAAATCATGTAATGTGGCCTCAAAAGACTCACCCTTGTGACTACTCCGTTGTTCTGTTTACTATTCTTTTCTGTCTGTTTAAAAAAACCCAGAAACTACAATTCCTATGCAATTACAAGATTTATTCCATATCATAAATTGCTCAAAAATATTCTGAAAAGTAGATTTTCCACAAGCTGCCTATGAAAGCAAAAAATGCTCAGTTCACGGAAAATTTACATTGTAGTTATTTGATCAGACATGAGCACGCATTATGATACTTTTATTTATTTTAGTGTACCAAGTGTAAAGAGGCATGTGAAAAGATAATCTTTATAGAGGAAGGTTCTTTCTCTTTATAATCATCTGCCTGTTTCCCATGACAGAACTTGGTGGGGTTTTTTTTTGTGCCATCCGTGACAGATTTATTATTTGGAGCAAAGAAAAGCTTGAGATGGCTTCGAAGCGCTGAAATTGAATCGGGTGGCTGGCTTGCCAGGGAGCTGCCAAAGGGTTTCTAACAGAAACACACGTTCCCCACAGCTGGAAAACAGCACAGATGTGCATGCAGGCCGTGCTTTCTTTGCAAGGCAGCAGCCAGCAGCCCGGACCGCGTCCTACGTGAACCTGCGCGAGGTCTCCAGCCGCCTGACGCTGCCCCGGGGACAATATCTCATCGTGCCCTCCACCTTCGAGCCCTACAAGAGTGGGGAGTTCTGCCTGAGAGTTTTTGCTGAGAAAAGGGCTAAATCACAGTGAGTACCTTCCCTGAAAACTCCCCTTCTGCTGGGGAGGCACGCAAAGGAGAAGGCTGTGGGCAGGGTGTCAGTCGGTCTTGTCTGTCTTCTTCTCAGAGCCAGGATTAACAGAAACACGGTTGAAACAGTTTTTCTCGTGTTTGGGCTTGGATGTTTATTATATCTTATTGTACTGGTTTGAAAAAGCAAAACCAGTGAGACTTCAAGTCAGTAATACAATTTTAATAGGAAAAAATAGAATACATGCAATAATACAAAATAAGATCACTGACAGAGTCAGAATACAACCTGACACCCTGTCAATCAGGGTGTTGGTGCAGTCNCAGCACTTCCAGCTCCTTGCCAGAAGCAAGGAAAAATGGCCACAGAGGCAACTGCTACAAGGTCTTTTAAGGCTAAACAGTCCAATAGAGAATCAACACCTATATTATTTATACTTTTGACCTAATAACCAGATTCCCATGACCCTTAGAGTGACACTGACTGACCAACCAGAAACTACTACCTGAAAACCATGAAGAAGAGAGAAGAAGAAAGATGAACAGAGAAAGAGACAATGCCCCAAAACCTCCATCTTGTCCTATATCTATTACTGTATTATAAAACCCTCAAATTTAAAACCCATCACCCTGTGAAAGCACACACTTCTAATTCACTATACACTCATGATTTCTACTTCACCACTCATATTTAGAGGCCTTCTCCAAGGCCTCAGGTCAAAAGCAGTGTTTTCCAGGGGGTCTGTGCCTGAAAGCACAGAAAGCTCAAAATCTCCAGATTTCTGGGATCAAACAGAAGGTCACGTCTTGCACCCACACCCTGGGCTTGATCTATTGTCTTAACCAGCAAAATAAGTCCAAATTTCCACAGCCCATTTTTTCCACAGTGTACCATAGTGAACACACATCCATGGCAGATGGTTTTTCAGAGTCATGGCCCTTCAGAGGTGTGCACTAAGCACTCAGCTGGGAGCAAGATCCCTCAGCTTTGTGAAGGAGAAGTTCCCACAATGAAGGAGTGCAGGATTTGAGACTGTGATGATGATGAGATGGTTTTAAAAAGGGTTGTATCAATAGCAAACATTGGATGAAAAAACGAGTCTGAATGGAAGACAAGAACAGCAAGGTGTCATTTCCCATGGCAAATATCTTCAAAGAGTTGGGGCAGGTAGAGGTGGGATGTGGAGCATGGGTAGCAGGAAGCTTGGGGACTTGTTCTGTGCATTTATTAACACTTTATATTTAAACAACTTTTTTCCCCCCTTTGCTAATTATTTTAAAGGCAAGACTTTAAAGTAGACTCATAATTTCTGGTTGTTGAATTTTTTCTCTTTTTTTTCCTCAGGATGATGGGTGATGAGGTGTCTGCAAAGCCATACGAGGTTAGATGCCCTAACTGGGCAGAGTTTTCTTTCATAATGTGGAAGTAAAAAAGGGGCAAGATTTTTATTTCTCACTAGAGCTGGGATTACAGAATGCTTTTGTGCTGAGGAGAAATACTTTTTGCCCATGGGGATTTTTTACATATATCCATGTCTTAGTTTCACATTCATTCTTATGTACCTGGGCCAAGTGGCGCAGGAACTTCACCCATGTAGACTGAGCTGGAGAACATTCAATTGTCCTTACCTCCAGCATAGGTAGGAGAAGGTGGAGAGGGCACATTTCCATAGAAACAAATAGTCTTCCTGAAGCCTGGGAGAAGCTGAGTAAGGCTTCCAAGGAGCTGCTGGACTGCTCTGGGCAAGTGCAGCAACATTTTCACTGTGTCTGTTTTTTAAAACTATCTTGGTAACAGAAGAAAACTTTCTCATCAGCCTTAGGAAGTATTTGCCCTCAAATGCAGCCTCTGACTGGTTGTGACTTAAGTAGTGCCTCTGCTTTGCCATTGCTGCAGAGCACAATGCTTATTTTCTGTTGCTGTAAATAAGCTCCTGTACAGCATCTTTACAATATCCACAGCTCACTTTCTAGAACCACCGTGTTAACCACTCTCTTGGCCATCCCTTTTCTCTAGCCTCAGGTTGATAACAAAGATATAGATGATGAGTTCAAGACTCTATTCCAAAAGCTCTCTGGAGAGGTAAGTAGATTAAAGTGAACAAAAAAGACCAAGACCTCTCTGTTATGATTATACAAATATTTGACTTGCCAATTCCTTTTACTGTCTGTTCAAAACCCCAAGTATTTCTCCCCTTTTGTTATCTCACAGCTTCAGTTCAGTTTATTTTACAATAGAGAAGGTTTTCTACATTGTTCCTCTTATTGGTGAAAAATGTGACTTTTTTTCGCCTTGGTAATGCAGGGCAGGGAATAACTTTGAAACTAGGGGCAATAGGAGTGAGGACTGTGAAAATATTATCCCAGGGTGAAATAAATTACCTGTAGAGTTATCGTATAATTCTGACAATTGCTTGGCTGGCCAATTCCTTCCTTTTTGTTTAGCCCCAGGAATCAGGAAACTTTGGCTGGGCTTTTTCTCTACTTAATGTATTTGAAAAACAGTATCTACAAAGCCCTGCTGTGTTAGCCTGTGGCTGTCATGTCAGATTTCCTCTTAATGAACATGTGGCCACTGCTGCTGGAGAGGGAAAACATCTTTTTACTTAGGAAGATCTTTCTGAGTTTTGAGAGGGCAATTTTAGAATTGTTTGGTTGTAGTTTCTGTTAGCCCTGAAAATATCAAATGTTTTCCTGGACCTTCTTATTCAGTCAAACCTTTTAAAAAGTTGCCATTTACTTGGTCATGTCACCATAGCACCTTACAAACCACTTATTTCCTGGCTGAATGTCTAAGAAATCTGATTGGTTTTGAAGATCTTCTCCCTCTGATATCTGAGCGTAAATGTGAAGGGTTAGAAAAAAATTAAGGCTTACATGCCTTAGATTTGGAAAAAAAAAGTCTCTGGATGTCTGATAGCAAATCAATAGAGCTTGTATCTCTCACAAAAAAATATATTTTTTTGTGTTAACACCTACAGTATGTTTTGTTTTCCATCCAGGACTGTGAAGTGACTGCAACTGAACTTCAAAGGATCCTAAACCGGGTTTTGGCTAAGAGTAAGTGATATTATGTACTTCCCATTGGATGGAGCAGAAAATGGGGTCTGTGCTAACAAAACCCAGCTCTGTCAGCTAGGGATGATGAAAAACTGAGTTTGTGTCTGGTCCCAGCTGAACTTCTCCTGGCTTGTTGAACCTCTAAATATGGGGAGGAGTGGAAATACTGCCTGGTGCTTCCCTTCCAAATGCAACATCCCCTGTACTTTTCTGGGAGGACCATCATGGGCAGTGTTATTATGCTGCTGCATGACTTCTGTGGACACATAAAAGCTTATCACCACCAAAACAAATAACATCCCCTTCCTCTGTGAAAAAAATAAACAAAAAAACCCCCCAGAAAACCCCATAATCAACTGAAAGAAAATATAGGAAGAAATGACAGAGCATTTACTTTGCTACCAAGATTTTAAGGTGGTTGATATCTCCAGCATTGTCGGCAGAAAAATACTTGTCTTAAACCATTTCTGACTTGGACTTTTATATTTCCTTTTTGTACAGGAAAGGATGTGAAAAGTGATGGATTCAACATTAACACTTGCAGGGAGATGATCAGCCTTTTAGATGTATCCTTTGAATATTATTTCACCTTGAAAGCTCCCGGATCTCTTCTGCAAAACTTCCTGACAAGCTGGGCTAAGTTTACACCTCAGTTGCCCTGGCACATGGCTGGGGGCAAGAAATTCAGCCAAGCATCTCTATCAGCTCATGGTGGCAGAAACCTGAACCATTTAATCATCAGCTGCTTCTCTCACCACATCTCTCATTGCTTAAACTTTTCCCTAAATATAGTGGGGAGAAGAAGTAGGGCCTTTTTGCCTGGCTGCACCTGTGCAGTTCCAGGTGCATGCACAGCGTGCTTGGCAGGATGCAGATTTTGAGCACATCCTCAGCTGCTGTCTCTGAGTCAGGTCCTGCTCACAGAGCCCAGAGCTCACAGCAGCAGGGCCAGGCTGAGCCTGCTCCCAGGGGGAAGGCTGCAAGTACCAGTAGTGCCTGCCTCCCTTCTGCAAAACTGGGAGGGCACTCGGGAGCTTAAAAGGTTTGAGTAGCCAAGGGAAAAGGAGAGGTCAACACCTCTGCCCAGGTTTGTGTAGACAAGGGAAAAGAGAGGTCAACACCTCTGCCCAGGATTGTGTAGCCAAGGGAAAAGAGAGGTCATCACCACTTTTACCTGGTGCTCCTTTGCACTGGTAGGGTGAAGAGCTTGCCAGGATCTCACTGGTGTTGGTTTCATGACATGGCCATATTGAGGCCAGCAGGGATGCACTGTGGATCTTGTGGATAACTGGCTGTTAGAAGGGATGCCATTGCCTCCAAGCCTAATGGAGTAACCCAGTAAGTACAATGTGATGCTGTCCAAATCCCTGCTTCTGCATAATTTTCCATGGGAAGAGATGTTCAAGCCCTGAAGGACATGGCAGATGACTCTGTAGATTTCTACTGGACTCTCTTCACTTGCAGCTCCTGCCTCTGGTTTCTAACAACTGTTTGCTGCAAGGCCAGGCCCTTTTCCCCCTAAGGACTCTAATTTACTGTTAAGTGTACAAAATGTGAGTGCTTTTAATCATGCTTATGTGTTCAGCAATCCCATATATCATTCCTTGAGAGGGAAGATAGCCTAGAAATTCTTGGCATGCCTTTAGCCAAGCAAATGTGGAGCTGTGGGCATGTCTGTGGGAGATGGAGATGCATTACAAATGAGAACTAAACTGGCATTAACATGACACTGTGATGGGTGAGTTGTTTCTACCAGAACTGATTGCTCTCCAGTTTTGTTAAGGATAAAGTGATCCTGATTTTTGAACCATACCTTAACGTGGCCCAGACCGATGGGACTGGCACCTTGGGACTTGTAGAATTCAAGACACTTTGGATGAAGATTCAAAACTATTTGGTAACAACATTTCTGACTCTATCCCCTTCCCTCCCCTCTTAGCTCTGGAGTACAGAGCCAGAACTGAGATAGAGTTAAACCCTCCCAGGCAGGTATAATTGGAAGCCCTCCTTCTCAGGGCTGTGAAACACATCTCACTCAACAGGGCACAAGCAAATTCTCTTTCACCTTGGCCCCATCATTCTCCATAATTTGCAGTACCTTACAGAAAGACAGATTGACTCTGATTGTTGGCAAAGACAGCTCTCTCTGCTGCCTGCTCTATTAAAGCTCATGTGAACATATCTCGGCTGTTGCAATATGTTGCATTTCTGGCTGAGCATAAGCAAACACAAGAAACATATTTTTAGGACCTACAAAAAACTGCCTTTGTATTTTTGAAATCTTGTAGAACTGCTGAATTGCTTTTCTGGTAGAGGATTTAACATCCCAAGAAGTTCTCCCAGAATGAAGCAGTCTAAAGGAAGGTCAGTTTTGGACTTTCCTGGTGTGACCACCTCCCTTTCAGGCAAGCCTGCTGCCACCATACTTGATGTTCATCACAGAACATCTGCCCTGGAGTCCTGTGAGGAAATCTTGGATTTTTGAAGACCCAACTCTGTCCTAAGGCTTGTCAGAAAAGCAAGCCCTGGGACCCAAATCCAGAATTAACTGTAGGTCTGGGTGACTTCTAATCCTGGATAATAAACCTGCTGGCAGTAGGAGGCATCTGTCATTTTGTCTGAAACATAAAGCAAGATGGACTTGGTCTGTTGCAGTGTTTGCCAAATGACAGGATATTTTCCTCAATGGCCTGTCTGCCACCATGTAATGTGAAGGCAGGCAAGCTGCCAGACAATGGGAATGTGTTTCCCACTCTGCCTGGCTTGTCACTAGCTCCTTGAAATGTTTTCCTTGCTCATTAATGTTCCAAAGAGTAGGAACTCGTGGTGGTAGGGACAGCCCCTGTCCCAGCTGTCAGTGGGCACAGCAGTAACAATGTGAACATGGCAGAGGAAGGAATGATTGTCCTGGCACTAGTTAGCTGCACGAGCAGGGAGGATGGCAGGGCATGGGCTGCATGGTGGGCTCACAAACCAAGGTTAAAGCCTAGAGGAGCCCTGTGAGCAGCTCATTGTGGCTTGTAGCCCCTGATGAGACCTGTGTTGCTACATCTTCATGGCTGTGAGACAGCTGTGCAAGCCCAGCACTCCTCCTGTGCCCACACCATGGCATGCTGCAGGGCACACACTCGAGTGCCCTCTCCCATGCCCTCCTTCCCCTTCCCCACAGGCCATCTATAAGAAAGTGGACAGTGACTACTCTGGTACCATCGACTCCCACGAGATGCGGAACGCCCTGAGAGAGGCAGGTGAGTGCGCTGCTCAGGGACACCACTGCATCACCAAACATTGGGAGAGCAGCAGAGATTTTAATGGCTTTTCTTCTCCCCTGTCACCTAGATCACAGCACTGCCAGCCATATTCTCCCTTCCTGACAGTAACACACTGCAATCCTTTTGCTGTTTCATACATCAAACCCCATCCTCTGTTCTGCACTATGAACCACTGGGACTTTTGTCCATGCTGTGACCATTGCTTATCCATCTGATTATTACTTGCTCTATTTTTGGCCTCATTATTTCCTAATCTAATAGTCCTCTTTCAGAGCTATGCCCAAACCCTCTTTTTCCTTCATTTCCTCCCACCACCTTTCTCTCCTCTAGAGAAGGTGCAAGCCTTATCAAGATATACTCCAAAGATGTCCTCTCTGATGCGTTCACTTTTGGAGCAGAGCTTGCCAGCTAAGGGGCACCTAGAGGAGCACTGTTTTTTTGATTTGTCTTGTGTTCAGTGGATTTTATGTGAATGATCCAGAGACAGAAATAGCATGAATATGGGCCTGAATAGAGCCCAATGTGTTATGTGAGCAATTGGCTCTGCTGCAATCTCTGCTATTCAGCTGCAGTGCCAAGACTCTCTAATTAGGGGTTTATCTGGGGAACATAGGACTGGTTATGCTGTGAAACAATGTGAAATATGCAGTCTGACAAAATGCTGTGGGAGAACTCTATGCCTCTCTTCACTCAGCACAATGGGCTTTGGAAAGGACCCACAGAGGTGGGTGTGGGAGGAATAGTCCTGCCCTTCAACCTGCAGCTGCAGCAGTCCATGGATCAGTCCCATCCCAGACAGCAAATTCCCCTGCTGTGCCAGTGACTCCTGTGCTCTCCTGGCCCCAGGTTTCAGGCTCAAGGAGGAGGTGCAGCACAGCATTGTCACCCGCTACGCCTGCAGCACCAAGCTGACCATCGACTTTGACGGCTTTGTGTCCTGCATGATCCGCCTGGAGACCCTGTTCAGTGAGTGCCCCTCAAGGACAGCTCCTCAAACCTTTGGGGTGCCTTAGGTAGTCGGTGTCTTTGAGCTGTGGGTGTAGCAAACTGCATGGAAAGGTCAGGGTGCCAGCGAAATTGTGCCAGAGAGAGCAGCAGAGAAATAGCAAAAGCCTTTCTGTCTGAGTGACCACGGGGAGTAGGGGGCATGTTTCCATAACAGACCATGGGGAGCAGGGGACATGTTTCCATAACAAACCATTCTCTTGTGCTTTACAGTCATCTGCAACTTATGGCCTGTGCTCTGGCCCCTGCATTGTCCCAGCTCTGACAAATGGGATCATTTATCACTTGCAGTCCTTACTCAGACCTGATTTACAGGTTTGTCCCCAGATCATGCCAGATGCCACCACATCAGATTTCATAGTTGTCCTGCTGCCAGCTCCCATTTTGCTGCTGTAGATCTATTCCACCCCATGAAGCAGCTTAGAAATTATTTGTAAGAAGAAAGAAGAACAGCTGTAATATTATCTTAGAGAACCAGCCTGAATTTCCAGTAGATCATGGCAAACAGCCAGACCTTCACATTTTGTCAGATAGTGATTCTCTACATGCTGAACTCCATGGTTTATATCCAGTTTTTTCCCTACTCTTCTACATTTCAGAAGTGTTCCATCTCCTGGACAAAGGCAAGAATGGAATCATCCAGATCTCTCTGCCTGAGGTAAGGTTGGTCAGATGGAAATACCACCTGATCCAACTGCAGCAGTAGAACACACTAAAATACACTTATTTAAAATCACTATTATAAGTGACTTAATTATTATTACAAGAGAAACATCGTAGTGATTCAAAGCCAGGTTTGTTTCTGTGAAAATGTTCTTCAGCCCACAAGGCCTGTCTGAAATAGTAGAATGAACTTTCACCTTTAGATGAGCAAAAAAGTAAAGATACCTTCAAAACTCCCAAGGCTGATAGAGAAGGTGCTTACGCAGTGCATTTCACTATCCCTTTTTTAGAGGGCAGTGGTCAATTCATTAGAAAACACACAGCAGGTAACTCTTCTTTTCTGGCAGAGAATGTACTGATCAAGCTGCCAGAATTAGAAGAAACCTTTTAAGATGCCAGGTCTTTTTTCCCCCCCCACATTGTTTTTAATGCAAATTTTTCCTGTTGAAGCTGTTGTAAAAGCAATCAGCTTGAGCCTTCCCTTTGCAGAATAAAAGTGTATCTCAGGAAACAGCTGGAAGGAGCCCCAAGAGGTCCATCCAATTAGTCCTCTCAGCTGAGGACTGGCTAGAGGGGAGGAGGATGGCTAGAAAGCCCTGAGACCCTCAGTCACAGTTAGTTAAATCTCGCTGAAATTGTACATTGTGTACTCCCACCTTTGAGTTTTTCAAGGTTGAAAGTTGAAGCTTTCTCCAGCTTGCCTTGTGGAACTCATCTTCCTTTGGAAGAGACCCCACTTGCAATGTTTGAGGCTGATCCTGGCAGTAGCTTTCCTTGAAGTTCAAGAGCAGATGGATCTTAACGCATATAAAATATTAAAATGCAACTCCAGTCTTTCCCAGCTTGTTCTCCCAGAGGCATGGAAGAGTGCCCCAGTGGCATCCTGTAGACCTGATGCCCTGACTCCTTGTTCTGTTTCTCCCTCAGTGGCTGTGCTGCACACTGGTTTGAACCATGGTCAATCAATTCAGCAGAGACCTCTGAGGCTCTTCTGAGCATGAAGCTGCTTGTTTGGCATCTCCTTGTTGTGAAAAACAGAAAGAGAAACTTGTTTTTATTCCTGGCAAGTTACTTTAAGACAACAAAAATGATCTACTGCCAGTTATAAAATAAATGCATTTTAAAACAAACAAATAAACAACCCCAGGACTGACCTCCTTCACTTTTCCTGCCCAAAGAGCACTGCTCCATGCCATGCTGAAATCTCATCAATTTTTACTTAGCATGGATGGGCCCAGGTGGGTATGGTTTGACTTCTGACTGTGCAGCAAAGTTCAGCAGTGTTCAAAATCCTGGAAGGGATCTCCATTGCTGCAAAATCCAGCATATGTTTTGCTCCATGTTCGAGAGCGTGGGCAAAATTTATGTGGCTGCCCTGGCAACGTCCCTTTGCAGACAATTGTCTGCTTTGGCTGTGCCAAGTGTCTGCAGAAGCTGGGGCTGAGGAGCTCGGAGGCAGATGCTGAGCTGCTGGGAGCACATAGGATTTGGGCACAGACACAGCTCCAAGGATTAACTGGGAATCAGGAAAATGTGATGGCACTCCTCCACAAGTCTCGGCTCAGTCCTCCAGGAGGAGGAAAGACGATGGAAGGTCAGATGCAATTTTCTGCAGTTATTTCAGCTGAGATCTTCTCCTGTGAATGCTTGTCCATACGTGTGCCCAAAGATGGGATTTGGAGCTTTTGTTTAATGAGTAACTGGAGCTCAGAAGCCCATGAAGGCAAGAAACAAAAAATGTGCATGTAGGGGGTCCAGGAGCCGGAGGATGTGAGGGATGTACTAGTGTGGATTGTGACTTAAAGAAGAAACTGAAGCTAGCTGGCTTCAACTGTCTTAAACTTTGCACTGGCTCACAGAGCTGTGCTTTCCTAAGACCTTGTAAAACATTTGTCCTCTCAAAACAATCTCCTCTCTACATTAAATTTCATAGTATTCTAAAGAATAATATCATAGCAATGCAGGCAAGATAATCTAGCACTCTGTATTAGTAATCAGAAAATATTTCTAGAACTTGCAGTAATGATCTGGCAAGACCATGCATGTTGTGGTCAGTGCCATGTCTGACACTTGCTCCCCAGGAGCAGAAGGAATGCAGGCTGACATCTGTGTCCTCAAGGCAGATGTGGGGCCAAGACTCTGTCCCCCTCTTCCTCCACACCTGCTGACTGCTAAGCTCTTTCTTTGAGCAGGAAGAAAGCCTTTGTTTGGTTCCCATTTCTGAATAGAATGCCTTGTGACAAACCCCACACCTCACATCTCCCAGCATTTCTTCTTGCTGCTGCCCTCTGACTAAGAGGGATGCATGACCTGTGTCAGTGCACGACTCTGCCTTTCTAATTGATGTTCTCTGCCAGTAAAAGAGAAATAAATAGTTACTTTGGGTTGCAGGATAAAAGCAGCTGGACTAGGACCCACAGGCTTTCCACCACTGTCCCTCTGCACATATCACATATCACACATACCTGTGTGCAGCTGCCATAGGCTGCCACCAGTTTCTCCTGGCAGATATTTGCCTGCTAACCAACAACAGACATCTGTGTACCTCCACTTGCCTGAAAGACAGAGCTAGCTGGGGTGAGCTGAGCTCTCCAAAACCACCAGAAAATTCTGGTGAATGCTCTGCCTGTTCAGTAGGATGAACGTGTCCTTCCCTGCCCTACATCTTGCATATGCAATGTCTCCTTGCTAACCATGCAGCGGGGGTAGCTGGCTGCTTTCAGCTTCAGATTTGCTTTCTGCTCACACACACTATTCATGAGTTCATTCCAATTATGGTCAGAGAGGCCTCTCTCCACAGGACTGGGAAAACTCAAACATATGCAGAAATCCATTGCATGCTCCCACTTCTTCTCCTTTTACAGCAAGCCAGATGCCCCCATCACAATAATTCTCACAGTTATCTCAATGGCTCTCACCCTCCTGTACAGGATGGGCAGAGTGTTGCACTCCATCTTCCTTTATCTTTGGAAAGCAGGCAGCTCCAGAGGAGCCACCTCTTCTTTCATTTGTTCTTTGAGCACAGCACTTGGCTATCAGGTCTTAGAGAACAACTGCTCAAAAATAAGCCTTTTCATGGGATTGAATGTGCTTCTCCTTTTTACTTGACGCGTCTGCAAAAAGATGATTAATGTCCACTTGATTTTCCTTCCCTATGCTGCAAGCTGGGCAAATGTCTGTGCTCATCAGTTCTCCCAGTTAGTCCTGATGGGGCTAAAATAGCTTTTGACTAAAATGCCTGCAGCAGCTCCTGTGGAAGCAGTGGGGCATGGTTAGCTGAGCCAGGGCTTGGGCATCTGGACTCTCTGCACTCTTACACTCTGTATGTTGGCTGTGCTTCATTTTTGGAGCTGTGAAGAGCTGTGGCTCTCCTTAGATTTGAGTAGTTCAGTCATGGGCTATTATAATGCAGGCAAGTCACAAAGGTTCATGTCGTTGTGATCCGTTCCCTGTGGCAGTGAAAACTGTGGTGTGTGGCATTCTCAGCACTGTATAGATATGGCAGGGCTAAAGAGAATCCCACAGAAAGTCTGCCACAGCTTTCAGATCTTTCCTTTCTCTCTCCACTTGCCCACAGAAATGTTTTCCTCAGTATTGCAGGCTGGTGAACTGGAAACTTGAACTCTGTACATCGCTCTAGTAAAAATTAAATTCCCATTAGACCACATTCAGAGTTCCAAATGCAGAGTTCCTTGTGCACTCACTGCTTTGTGGTTGCCTACAGAGGAACTTCTCGTGGGTACAAATCCTACCCCATCAACATCTGACTCCAGCTTTGCACCAGAGTAAGTGTCTGCATTGTGGACAGAACAACCACAGATATTTGGGATTCTGCCTATGAGCTAGGAGAATAAAAAGAATCAGCCTTGTATGTGCAATTATCTGTCACCTGTTTATCCTCCCAGAATGGGAGATTTACAGGGGGATCTCTCCTCCAGCGCAGGCTAATGATCAGATCCATGGCTTATGAGTAAGCGCAGAAGGAGCAGTCCTTTACAAATTCCTTTTCAATCTTTATTTCAGACAATCCTGCTGGACCTGACTCAGTGGTGTGTTTTCCTTCTTCCTTTCCATACAGTTCAGACAAACAGGCAGGCCTGGCCCCACTGAGATACTGTAGACACAATCTTCTTTTCCATATTATTCAGGATGCATCCAACATCCCATCCTGTTATTGTTATCCCAGGCTAAGCTTATAGACTGGAGAGTCAAATTCTGTGAAAGCAGGTGAGATTCTGGGTGCGAAAGGAACCCAAATTCCAAAGCTTTTGAAGTTTCTCCACCACTTATGATGTCCCAAGCAATAGTTCACCTAAAAGCAGTGCCCTGCTCGTGCCTGACAAGCTTGTTGCCATGGTGTCTGTCTCTCTCTGTATAACTGGCACGTACATCATAAAATCCTGTCTTCTTTAATAAAGCAAATTACTTCAGTTGTTACTGCTGGCCACTCATTGACTCCTTCCTCAGTCTTTGAAGTCTCACCTGACTTGCACTGTGTGGGCAGGAGGGGCTTGGGGAGGGTTGTGTGCAAAGGCAAAGAGCAGGCAGCAGAAAATAATCTGTAGGAATGTACCTGAGGGATGGACTCAAGAAGTACATGGACAAAAGCTGGAATAACAACCAGGAAGAAGTTGAATGAAACAGCTTTTTGTCCATTCAGGAGCTGAACAGTGCCAGGAACTGGAGAAAACGTATTCTTCTGTGACCCTACAAGTTTCAGGGCAGAAGAAATGTACACTTCTTTCAAAATACACAGGGCTGACTTAGAAAAAAATGCTCTTTTGCTCTTTGGAAAACTCTGTAAAACATTCTATTCACTCACCTATAAACATGTAAAAACTACATTGTCAGCCCAAGGAGTGATTAAGATGTTTCTTCTAACCCACCTTTTATTAATTAAAAAAACAATTACAAACCACCAAACTCAAAGGTATTTTCTTTAAGTTCAAACTAACTGGTGTGCTCCTCGATGTGTTTTCTCACCAAATTAGGTTTTCCTGGGCTAGTTTAAATGGTGTAGCTTAATCTTGCTCTTACAGAGAATATAACAGTGAAGGCCTTCTTCCAATGTCTTAAAGCATTTCAAGATTCCCTAAATTCCCATATCCTTTTTGATAGTCTCTCTCTTATTCTCCTAAGTGCACAGACTGTCACATTTTTTTCTCTGCTGTATGCTTCTTCTCAGCTGATACAGTGAAATGTTTCAGTGCTCCTTTGTTATACACAAAAACCCACTGAGGCTGGTTTTGAAGGGGAACTTTCATTTTCCTCCTCAGTTGTTCACTCCCTGCCAGTGAAGACACAAGCCATAGCTGGATACCAGGATCTGTGCTGTGCTCCAGACTGCCACACCAGCACCAGCTGCTGGGCTGGAGCAGCAGGAATAGCTGCAATTGCTGGCAAACATCACTCAGCTCTGCTGAGGCTGCTTTGAAACAGCTCACAGAACCCAGGTGCATGGGGCAGAGTCCCCAAGAAAACTTTCATCCGTCCACACAGAAAGCTCCACAAATCTTATTAAAGATGAGACCTCATTGAATCATGGATACATGGGCACAGTAACCACTCTTCTATGTTAGTGGGTGTTTTCTCTGTGTCTCAGCCCTGTGGCTCCACGGGGACACCACTGAGCTTCCCAGCACAAACATCACTGCCCTGGCAATGGCATCCCAGACCATGGAGAGAAAACAAGCAACAAACCTCCTTGCCACTGAGGACCTGTATTTAGACACAGAAACTGGTTTATTACTAAGCCAGTAGCTCTCATTGCCTTTAACACTTCTGGAAGGAGTCAGGCTACTTGTTTGTCTGATGAAGCTTTCAAAGGAGAAGGAGAATGGGCCAAGGCAGTGTGACACTGCTTTAATGGTAAAACCATCCGTGCTCTCTTTAGTTATGACAGGCATCCTTTTGGCAGACCTCAGCTACAGAGAGCACAGCATTTGGCATTTCCAGAGATTTTTCATTTCTCTATCTCAGTTTCTCAACACACCTTTAGTTGATTAGCCAGCATTCCTAGGCCAGTTCTTGGGCATAGATCTCTGGATACCTGGACTACAATGTTACTGGTCTTTAATGTCATCCATGTAGGCTTGATCAGGGAAGAAAATATTTCTTCTTATTTAAAGAGCTTTATTTGGTAATTGATATGAGTAAGATACCAGGCACAGTCACTAAGCCAGCCAGCTCAAAACTGTGTGTGTTTGTAAAACTGTGTGTGTTTTCCCAAGCTGTAATCACACTCTTAGACCACTGTGCAAATTTACCCAGTACACATACCAGAGCAGGTATGGTCTCTTGGGAGTTTAAAGGAGCTTTTGTGACCAACACAGTTCATTTCAAATTGTGTTTTGCTACGTTTTAAAAGATTATCATATTTGCTTATTAATTTCCATGGAGTTGGAGCTCAGGAAACATGCTTGTCAAACTGGGATTGATGACTGGTGGTGATGGGTGTTGTGGCAGGCACTGGGGCATCCCACAGGGTCTCTGTGTTGGGATGCAGCAGCATTCCCAAGGGGTATTCCAGTGTGCAGGTTGTGTCATATGAAGGATGCTCCCATCTGCCTTGAGTGAAAGAATCTGTGCTGGGGAAGCTTCGCCCGGCAGATGGCAACTATGAATACAGGAAACCAGAAAAATTATTTCAGTTTCAGAAAGAATCTACATAGAATTAATTAAACAGGAAAAAAAAAAGATGATTAAAGGAAAAATGAGAAAATTATAAAGTACCAACCTAATCTAACCTCTAATTTGTAAAGCACCTTTAGCCAGAACCCTGAGAGAAGGAGCAATCTGAAACAGCAGTAGTAAACTTAATAATGATGAAGCTGATTCCAGCAGAGAGTGCCAGCTTTTCTACATGTTAATTTAATTTGAACTCATCTCAGTTTTGGGTTGGGATTTTTTTGTGTGTGTGTGCTTTTATACATGCTGATAATGTTTGAATTGCAGACATGCTGGTCTGGTGCATGAAAGCTTGAATGAGAAATTATTTAACCAAATTTTAGTGTCCAAGCTGACTAGAGTACAAACAATGAACAAGTTTTATGGAGAGGAAAAATACAATTAATTTCAGAGTTTACACCTTGCACTCTATGGTGATACCAGTAATGTGAGTAAGAAGAAAAAAATAATGATTTTTAAAATTATGTGGGTTATTATTATAGGTTAGCCTGGCACTGACAGATTTAATTTTGTCTGACCTCATAAAAATCCTTGAGCCACCTCTCTCCATAGGATGCAAATATTACCCTAGTTTAAAGGATATCTCCCCTGAGCACCTGATGTCCTACCACCATTCTGTGATATAATGCAGCTAGGTAATGGTGATACCCTACTGTAACTAGGAATGTACATTTCTTTTAACACAAGGTATATTTTGTGAAAAACATACACATGAGCATGCCTTGAATAATCATGGTGTTTGTCAAACCATGGTATTGCTTCTCTGGATTGCTACACATACAACAGATGAAATTTCCTCAGATACCAGGAGAATGAATTTTTATTTCAGCTTTCTTTTCCTCTGAATGAACTCTTCTGTTTTGGGATTCCTGGGAGAAAAAGGTAAGTAAAATACTATTGGCCAGGTCTCATTTAAAAGGAGCTGGTAACACAGTGATAGCTGGCCTCAGGATACTTCATATTTCCATCCCTGAGTACAAGATCATTTCATGGAGGGATGGAGAGAGCTAAATCAGAACTCAGTTAGAGGAGGAGTGATTCTGGCTGGACTAATGAGGTTCACTGCATTGACCAGAAAGTCTTCAGTGTATTTTGGTATTGGATCTGATAGGCTGAACTTTTCTGCTGTTTGCAGTGAATTATGCTCCATGACATAGGAGTGGTCAATAGAGAAATCTGGGAATACAGCTCATTCAGAGGCACTGTAAAACAAATTATACCACCAGCAGATCTCAAAAGTACCACAGAGCTAGACAAGCCTGTGTTGCAATATGCCTTCAACCTACACTCTCTACGTCTACATCTAATTAATTTTCTTAATTGCATAACAGTGCTCTTCCTGAATTCACTGGGGAGCCTCCCTTGGTTCTTTATCTATTGCTCAGATTATTCTGGCTGTCGTTGTATCAGCACAGTCCCCAGCCTAATTTTGTGCTAGCCCTCACAGACTGCTTGGAGAATGCTTGGCAGAGCCTTCAGCTGCTGCAGGGACATCTGCCAGGCCCAGATGGACACCCTCAATCTCACAGAGCTCCTGCCTGAGCAGGGCCACTGGAGCCATGGGATCATTGAGGAGACACTGACTGCATGATGGAAGGGCGTTGTTAACATCTCCTGTGAGCAAGAGCCAGAGGAAGCCTTTGGCAGTGCACATCCACAGTTTCATTGCTCCTACAATACCCAGGAGCTGCACTATGTGTTCTTCAGTACCATCTAATTTGGGGAATAACTAAGCCTTTATCAGTAGATGGAATGCTCCTGAAACCAGGAGCAAAATCACCCCCAAATGATCTGACAGACAGAAGGAACCTCCACCTCCAGACACCTCCATTTATGCCACCCTTGTAACTGGAATACACAGGAGTGAAGGCACGCACACAATGAAACCATGCAAGAGTAATTACAACCAGCAGTAAAAAGCTAGGTAACCCAAAATCCCAGTGTGAGGAGTCTGGTTGCCAGGGAGTATCACGTTCCATCTCCTTTTTCCTGCCAGAATTGGGATTATATGCTCAAGAGATGGTATTTCTTGTTTGCACTCAGATGTTTATTAATTCTTATCTATGTTACAGTGAGTTCTACAGCACTTCTAGCTAACAAGCTAAAAATGGAGATGTACCTCACTCTCTACAAGGCCTTTTAAGGACCAATTGTCCAATTAAGAACAGACACATAAATTCTTGTTACTTTTAACCCAATAACAAACCGCCCGTGGCCCACAATGTGGGTTTTTCTATCCAATTACAAAAGATCACCTAGACCCATGAAGAGGAAGGTGAAGAAGAAAGAAACCTCTGCCTTAAAACCTCCATCTTGCTTTCTATATCTATTACTATATTCTAAAACCTTAAATTCTAAGTTTTCCACCATGTGATATTACACACTTCCATTCAAACTACACACCAGTGGTCCTAGTACTATCATTCAATTTTGGAAGCCTTCTCCACAGCCTCAGGTCAAAAGCAGTGCTTTCCTGAGGGTCAGTGCCTGTCAGCACTGAAAGTGTAAAATTCTCAGTTTCCAGGGTTCCAACAAGGGAGCACACACATCCCAGTGCTGCCAATACATCTGCCAGGCTGTGGT
Organism: Toxostoma redivivum; assembly: GCA_013397375.1. Taxonomy (NCBI): domain Eukaryota; kingdom Metazoa; phylum Chordata; class Aves; order Passeriformes; family Mimidae; genus Toxostoma; species Toxostoma redivivum. Next base: position 500,119 of record VXBI01000068.1, on the reverse strand, counting down.
GCACTTTCCCTTCCCCTCATACTGAAGTTAAATACCTGAAGTGTGTTCCACATCTTTCAATGGCACCAGTGGGCTTTAACACAGCATTGCTGCATCTGGGTTCCCATCACTCCTGGCAAGTACCTGGAGTCTGGATCCTTTTGGTGCTATCCCCATATTTTGCTGAAACTGGCCAAGAATTTCATAGTAATGTTTGGTAGATTTTGTATCTCTTCTCCTCCTTTGTTTTCAAATTTTGTAGAACCTAACTTCTTAGCTAATGGGTTTGCCAGGAGCTCTTTCAAGAAAATATCTGCTGTACCCCAGGAGAAGATGTTCAATGTAACACTGAAGTAACACACTTAGACCTAATCAAGGGAAATAGATTTTTTTAAATTCTTACTAAAATGCAGGACTTCTTGTAACTGAACTTTGTTGGTCTACAGGATTTGGCAAGATGAAAAGAAGGATCAGATATTTGTATGGACAAAAGGGCAACCAGTGGCTTTGTTTCAATCTTTATTGCTAAACCACCTTTTGAAAAATTATGAAACATCATAATTTCAGGCTTTGAGCTAACCACTAATATTACAGATTGAGAGCAAATCTGCTGTGAAGATTAAAATAACCCTCCATCTGTATGGCATCTCTAAAACACTTGATCTTGGTCACTTTGAGACAGGATGGTCCACTGGATTGACCAGAGATCCTTTCCAGCACACCAGTGCTTGCTCCACGTTCCCTCAAATAGACTGTCCCCATCTGCTGTGCAGGTACCACCACCATTCTGAATTTCACCCCTCTGGGTTGCCAAGAGCCTCCTGTCAGCTTCTGCTTTTCTGAGCAGAGAGGAGCTGACATGCCACAGAGCAGGAGGAACTTGTGCCCTCTCAGAAAAATTTTACTTTTCCTCCTCCTCCTTCCTTTGCTGCTTTTACTGCATCCTAAATAATTGCTACAGAGTGATAAGTCATATGTTTATTCTTTATTTATAGATTTATAAGGCAATGGAACTATGAAAAGTATTTGCAATGCCCAGTTCTGGCCAGTTATTGAATTGGCTGAAGTATTATTGATTAGTAACAATTACTCTAAAGCAGAAGACAACCTAGAAAAGCATAATTTTTTTTCTATAAAAAGAACTTACAATGTGTGGGCTTGTGGGCACTAAAACATATACTAAAATTATTTCACATAATCCTGGTCTCTGCCAATTGAGAATAATCTCCCTGGGTCTCTAGGGCTCCCTCAGGAAGCACAGCATGGGGACAACCCATGGTTCTGATTTTCAGGTCTGGTGATAAGGGTGACTATAGACCCCAGATCACCTCAAAGCATCCCTTCCTAACTCCTGCTTCCTAACAGCTCTAGAAAATTACTTGTGGGATGGAATAAAAAACCACTAGAATTTAAAAAGCTATCCTGACAGGGATCAGTCCCCAGAGGAGAAGCAGCTGGGTGCCCAAAGGGACAAATATATCTGCCTGCAAACATGCTTCTTAGTGATGATGATACCCAAACTGTAATGCTTCTTTTCATCTAGCCCTTTTAACTCACTCTCAGCAGCACAAGGCTTTGGCCTGAGATTTTCCCTGACATCCATTCCCACAACCAAGATCTGAGACAGATCTGCTTTCAAATTGGATGAGACATGTACCAGGTGCTGCATCCATGAGCACTGCACAAACAGTGAAATCCAAAAATTGCCTTTCAGCACAGCCTGATTAAAACCAGTATAAAACAGCAGCAAGGTCTGCCTGAGCCTCCAGACCCATCTCATTGCTTTGGGATCTCTCTTGATGTGTGACAGTCTGCTCTGCTGGAATTGCAACACCATGCATCTTGGTGTTGAGTTTTAGAAGAGAGTCCACTTTCAAAAAGGAAAAGCTCTTCTGCATGCAGGCTGGCAGAGCCCTGTGTCTTCTGTTAACCACAATATCCTTTTAAAATTATATGCTCAGTTCCCAAGTGGAAAAGTTCTTAACTTTCCCAGTGCCACCCATCAGCCTGGGCAGATGTCCCAGACCATTGTGTTGAATACAGGTTCCACCAAACAAAATACCTTTTACCAGCCTGGACCCTGAGTGGCATCTTTGCTTCAAGTGAATCTGCAGTGTATAAATGTTTGGGAACTCAGTACATGATTTCCTAATAATAAATAAAGTAATAAAGAAGAGGAATAAAATCTGGACCACACTTTTCAGGGTTTATAGGAGTAACAGGAATACAAGATAATAAAACATGAGTTATCACTGAAGCCACAGGCTTGACTCTAATAAAAGCAAAGGTCAGATCAGATAATAAAACAGTTCATTCTTTCCAGTTCAGATTAGGAGGGTGCTCTAATCCTCAAAACAACCTTGTTGAATACACTCACATATGCCTGTGTCAGTGGCTATCTCTAAAAATAAGAAATATGATTCATTTCAGTTTTGGACATGAATTTTTGACTATGAGGATCATGACTCAATACACAGGGAAGAGTCAAGGGGATGTCACCTGTTCCTACTCAGAGGAAGGAGTTAGTATCACTTGTTTTCAAAATCATTTTCAAGGCTGGATCTGTTTAACTGCAGAGACCCACTTGTGCATGGCAGGACTAGTGAAAACGAAAATGTGCCAGCTCCTTTTGGCAGGGCCTGGGTATTTTTAAGCAGAGCTATTCTGGAAGTTTTCTTTCCAGCTCGCTTGCTCCCAGGCAGAGGAAAGCTCCAGCTCCCCTCGGGTTCTGCTGGAATGTGCTCCTGTCTGGCTGGGGCGTGGTGCTGCTGGAGAGATGTGTGCTGCCTGGGAGCTCAGAACAAGCTCTGTCAGAGGACAGTCAAGGGCAAAGACCCTCACAGGGATGTCCACCCCGTTTTAAAGGTCTTCTACTGAGAAACCTGCTTGAGAAACGCGGCCAGAATGAGCCAAAGGTGTATAAATGTGGAAAAGTGTTGCAAACATCTCTCCCAGAGAGGCTTGAGTGACACAGTCTGAGCTATCCTTGCTGTAATGGTCTCTCTTTGGTTGTTGAAATTCCAGTTAACACTTTTTTTTTTAACTGGTGGAATTTATTATGTCCATTTCTATCCTGTATGTAGCACCTTCTGTCTTTCAAGAAACATGGACAGACTGCAAAAGCTCCTAGGTATTGATTTTGTTGACATTAAACTTTAAATTTGAGCTGATTTCTGAGCTGGTATAAAGAATGTGAATTTGGTTTTAAAACAACTTCATTGAAACACACTCAAATTGGTAGGAACCATTTAAAATGTAACATAAACCTTTTTGGATTTTATAGAAATACGTATCCTTTTTTATTAAGAAAAGAATTGGAATGTGACAGAGGGCTCCATGATGTCTGGAAAGTCAATCAGAATAAAGCACTGCCCCTGGCTTTCCAGGTGGCTGCGTCCTTTATATCCAGCCAGGAAGAGATGCCCCTAACTTCATATTCAGCACAGCTGTGCTACCAGTGACCTGCACCAGTGCTGGAGCTGCCTTACAGAGGTGAGTGCAGGATCAAACTGTCAGCACAGGATGGATCCCAAGTAGGAGCCAAATCCCAGCTCACAGCAACAGTTTTGATGCAAACCTCTCACCAGGGACAAGCTTTGGGTGAGCCCTGGCATGGGGGAGAGGAATCAAGGACTGACTCTCTGTGTCCTCTCACAGAATCACAGAGAATTTTTTATCTTGTTTGTTAAACATTTTGTGAATGTGACCTGAACACTGCAAGATAAAGCTCAGTTGGGTAATTGTAATGAAATTTTGGAGGCTGGAAGAGAAAATTCTGGAGGTGTTTAAAGAAAGTGATTCTATTTCACACTGTGTTGCAGGAGCTGAAATTAAATTCTGATTAATACTGTTCAAAAGCAGTAGTAAGTGACTGCACTGACCTTTGATTGTCAGTGGGGTTTTTTTTAACATGTGCCAGAGGTCAAACAAGTAAAAGACCAAGGAGATATGGCCAGGGGGCATGATGGGGAGAAAAAAGGGAAGGGGTATTTTTGTAATATGTGTGGCATGTGCATGCCTGCTATTTAACTGCAGTTCCTGCCTGCTTCATACCCTCAGGCAGCCTGGAGCTAATAATCCTGTCATCTGGAGAGAAAACAAAACACTGATCATCGCAGTTTCACAAATAAGTAATTTTAAATTAATTATATCACATCCTAATAAGACCCGCTCTGATTGTCTCCTATCTTATCTTGGATTACTTTATCAGCACTGAATATATTAATTTTGCATATAAACCTGGGAATGCTTGAGCAGCAGCCAATGCTGAGTGTCTCTGTGTGTCACTGCCTGCCCCTCTGTGACCTCCTGAAGTCCTGATGAACAAGGCTCACCGTGCAGGGAATGCCAGGGGATTCCTCCCTTTTCATTTAGCATTGCCTGATGCCATCCCACAGCTGCACACCTTCCCCACTGAGGTTATTACAGCCACCTCAGCTATTCCAGATCATCTCAAGGTTCAGCCCCAATGCAAACCTGGAGTTTGTGGCTCAGCTCTCCTACATGCAGCTCCCTCAACCATTCTGCTAAGCCCAGAGTCTGCTGGATGACAAAGCAGTCCCTTTATTTTGACATTCCAATGATATAAATGGCACTGACAAGTTGGAGAGGGGAGAGTTGTAGTAATGGTGAAGTACCAGAGTGGGCAGAGGGAGATCTTGGAAAGCTTTCAGCCTGCCTCTGTAACAGCTACCTGAGAAATGATCCTTCAAAATGCTCTTTTTTTTGTCAGAAAGTGCCTCTGTGTTGAAACAAATCAGGCTTACTGCATTTTCAGTCTCAGAAGAGAGCTGAAGCAGAATGGGAATATCAATGAATTGATGCAATTTCTTCTTCCTCAAAATTTTAATTTACAGGAAAGGTTTTTGAAATCAAAATATTGACATGATTTTAATATAATCTTCAAGCAAAAACCCCTCGTGGTTTTGCCTTTTAAACAATAAAGGAGAAGCAAGGATATTAAAAGTAATGGTAACTCTCTTAGGCCAGCAAAATATTCCCCGCCTGGCCTGGCATGCTACAAACTGGGCACAAATTTCAATTTTAGAACAAATGGGGGCAAGTAACTGCTATCACAAACTGTGTAGGAGACAGTACATTACAGCAATCCTTCAGGTCACTCTTTGAGCTCATGCAAGAAGGATTTTCTCCCTTCAAACCATTAATCACGCTGCTGATGAGCTCCAAGAGAAGCACAAGGTTAACTAATATTCCCCCCTTTTGCAGATGCTTTTCTCTGAAGAGAGAGAGAGTGGCAAAGCTCAAGAGGCAGGAGTTTAGAAGGAGCTGCACGAATCAGACGGATTAGTATCCTCCCTGCAGTCACATTTTCACCCTAGGAAAATGAAACATTGCTCAATTAGCAATATTTTATCACTTGTAGTATAAGAGATCTCAACAGCTGTTTGTAGTTTTCCCAGTTAAAGTTACCTCTATTAAAGAGAACTGGGCCTAATGACTTAATTGGCAAATGCTATTGTGTGTTTTCAAAAAGTTTGATCTGAATTCAAGGCTGGTGGGAGCAGGAGTGAATTACAGACTTGAGGCTCCAGTCAAAGTGGATAGTTTCTAGTGAGTGTTCAGAAAGGCACTTGTAGCAGGATGCTCTGCCTGGAGTGGGGGAGAGACAACTTGAACAATTCCCCGTTTGCAAAGCTCTCAGCAATGGAAGGAGAAGGGGGCTGGCACGCTGCTTTTGGTGTTGAATGATGCTGTAAACAGTCTGGCTCATCATTCCCAAAGATAAACATCCTGAGAGTGAAGTGAGGATGTGGCAGACCTGATAAAGTACCTGATATAAAGGGACAAGCAAGTGACACTGCTGATAACTTATCTAAAGATGCTGAGCTGACACAGCTGGCCTGAAGACATATGAGGGACAGAGAATCACTTTATATTTAAAAATCCAGTCCCATTTTTTAACAGCAGGGTCTTCACAGAATCATAGAATGGTTTGGGTTGGAAGGGACCTTAAAGATCATCCAGTTCCAACCCCCCTGCCATGGGTTGGGACACCTTCCACCAGACCAGGTTGCTGGAAGCCCCTTCCAACCCAGCCTTGAACACTTCCAGGGATGGAGCATCCACAGCTTCTCTGGGCATCCTGTGTCAAGGCTCACACCTCCTAACATATTCCTTCTTGGAATGTGTTTGGAGATTCCTCCCTGGAGTGGGGACACCCTTCAAGGTTACTCCTTGAGGCTGAGTGAAAAATTTACCTGCAGTCATTGGCACAGGTGAGTAACATCAATCTCTACTTAATAATTGGTTTTGCTTGCTGCAATATAATTGCTTCATATGTACAATACTAATAGTTATAGCTTCCTCTACTGTGTAGTAAATAATTTTGATTAAGATCTTTTGGTCTAGTCATTAGGATTATTTATTTTTACATAAATATATTTGGTTGGCCATCCATTACCTTGTGGGATAAAGCTGTATAAAGGTTCAATTACACCTGTTCAATCCTTTAGCCATAAATCATTGACGCATCTGGGCTAAGATTGGATCCAGCAGCACCTGGACTCCTCTCTGGGAAGGAGTTTAGAAGATAAGGGGGTTCTTTCTGTCCCTCATGACTCAATAGAATGGCATTCTTTAATAAACTTGAGCTGAACATCCCATTCTGCCTGTGCCAACTGTATAACCAAAGCCAAAATTCTGCAAATCAAGGAATTCTCCACACTTGTATCATATGCATTTTTAAGTTCATGGGAGGCCTGAACAACCCAAACTGGGAACAAAAATGGTGCTGGGAGCTGCACTAACTTGTGTTCCAACTCGTGATCCTGCTGTCTGTCTGCATCAGGGATAAAACTGAAAGAGGGAGATGTGGTGACCCTCAGCTCTGACTCCTCTCTAGCTGCTGACATATGCTAGGGAAAACTTGACAAATGGCTCCTCTACACAATGTGCTGAGGAACCACAGGGTCCAGGCAGATGCTTTATGTCCTGTGCAGTAAGACTGAACAAGAGCCATACATTTGACAGGGGACTAATTTAAAGTATGTTTTTACTCATCTGCTCCACACAGGCACAGTGGTCCTGTCTGTAGCATCACAGAGGGTCTTTGTCATTATTCTCCTCCTGGGCCACAGAGTTTTCATGTGCTTTTATCTTTTTTTTTGTCAGTGTAGCATTCTTGTCATATAATTCGTGGCCAAGACAGATCTACCCAAGGAAGCAGAGAGAGTTTTATTCTTGCAGTTTGAATCTGGACTCTGTATTCTGATTTTATGAAGAGTCTGAGGACAAGATGTGCATCACTGCTGCTCTGGACTGTTGCTGGTGGCATAATATGGTGCTTCTCAGGAGGACTCTGAGCACATCATGTTTGATGCTTGTGTCTCTGGTTCTTTTCAGCAAAATGAGTTTTCTTTCCCCATGGGTATCAAACACTGCACTGGTGCTGGCTGGCCCCAGGTGCTCCTGGGGAAGTCCTGTTCAGCTGGAGGGAACACTGGTGTGTCACCTTGTGTAGGGATTGACTCCAACCCACCCCCATCTAAACCACGGGCAGGTCTCTGTTTTTAATGGTTTTCTACAAAATGCTGCATGCAACCCCTTTGCTTTCAGGGAAGTTCATGAACTGTGACTATATTTGGATCTTCTTGTAAGAGAAGGAGGCTTTTGTGGCTAGGCTATGGAAAAGGCCTGCTCCTAAGCCTTGGTGGAAAATACTTTGGGAGGACTGCTCCCAGGAGACATCCTGGCAGCTCAGACGTGGGTAGTGTCATAAATAAATGACAGTTAATTTGAAAAGGGGAAAGATGACATGAGAAAGTGTAAGGAATATTAATCAGAAGTTAAAAATCCCTAAGGAAAATATCAAGTCAATGTTTAAGGTCAGAGTAATTCTATTTTTCAAGCCAAATCATTGCCTTTATTAAGAATAAAAAGACGTGATAATGTAAATGTCTTGACACTGTTTTCATTTCAGGCTTGGTATAAATACTTATATAAATCACTGTCATTCAAGCCCCTCAGACCCATCTTTTCCACATTGTTTCTGTGCTTTTTCAATTTCTATCACATCAGCCCATTCTGAGCTTGAGCAAGTCTCCCCCAGTATCTCTCTGTTCCCTTTTTGTAAAATGTGGGTGATAGTACAGTAAGCCTGCAAGGGAAAAATGCCCTGGAAGTACAATTCATAGTGGGTGCTGTGAATACAGCTCAAAGAAATAAGCTCTCAAACACAAGGTGAATTCAGGTTTCAAAACAGCTTTGATGACGAGTCGATCTAAAATTTCTGTTCCCCCTGCCTGCCCTTGGCTTTTTGGGGTGTTTCAAAACCATATTGCAGTGGAGGAGCCTGGGGCAATAGGCAATGCAATGTGGCTGAGGGCTCACACGTGCTGGTTCAGATCAGTGCCTTTGCTGTGTAGGGCTGTGTGCCAGTCAAAGGCTCCCCTCTTCCAAGCTCAAATTAACTTCATGTCGTTCAGCAATGCCTGCTCTGCATGCAGCTGCTGCTTCACCTCTCATGTTCAGACTAAAAAGGACAGAGCCCACACATCTTGTTAAATGTTTGCTGTAGTGTTCACTGTCACATTCTTGGAGAGGCTTGGAAAAAAAAAAAAAAACAAACACAAAAAATTAAGGCCAAGATCACCAGCTATCCTGAACTTGTAATTGGTAAGAAAAGGAGATCCTATGTTCATGGAGATGCTGGGAATACCACAGCCCCTCCTGGAGACATGAAGGTGATTGGAACTAGGATGCAGCAAAGGAAATCCTGCTTGCCAAACCTGATAATCTTCTGTGGTGAAATATCTGGGCTGGGACATGAGGGGAGTACAGTGGCCATTCTCCACCTCAGGACTGTCTGCCAGAACCTCCTGGAGAAGCTGCAGAGGTGTGGGCAGGCTGAGAAGAATGGGAGATGGTTTGAAAATTGGCTGAGTGGCCCAGAGTCTGGGGGCCCAAAGTGGTACTGAATTTATCAGAGACCAGGACCAGCAGTGAAGCCCAAAGCAAGGGGAAGTGAGGAGCAGCAGGGGGAGGGAGGTGACCCTTCCCCTTGGCTGTGTCCTGATTCCTCCCTTGTGTGTCTGCCATCCATAGCATTCACTGAGAAAGGGATGAGCTGCTCCCCTGCTGTGTGTGCCTCTGGGCTGAGCCTTGCCCTGAGAGCTGTGGGTGCTGAGTGGTGGAAAGAAGGCAGTGGGGCAGGAAGAGGAGGAAGAGGAGGATGGCAGCAGCAAGGATGCCCCTCAGCTGCCCCTGGCTGTGCAGAGCTGATGTGTGGCCAGTGGGGTGAGCTGGTGTGGAAAGGAGGGGGAGAAAGTCCAGCCTTGTCCCTCAGGGAGCACAGAGGGTTGGAAAGCCACCAGGAATACCAGCACAGCCCTGGTGGTGGAAATCTGCCATGTGGGGCAGAGAGCCCCAGAGGATGGGGCTGGGTGGCTGCTCCCCAGTGCCCTTTCTGCTGCGGGGCTGCTCTCTAAGAACAGCCTGGTTTCTGCAGGATGATTCCAAGCCAGGGGCTCTGACTGCCCTGTCTGAAAATGGTGGGAGTCTTGCTGTTTACCATTAGAATTTTGGGAAAAAAGGCAAGATGAGTCTTTTCTACTGAACCAACACATCTGCAGAACTGGGGGTGGTGCTGCTGCCCTTCACCCAGAGGAAGCCAGTGCCCATCATACTGCAGCAGGAGAGAGAGAAATCCTTGGGACTCCTTGAGCACTCCAGGAGCTGCCTGCTTCAGCTCTGTCCTCAGAAGCAGGAAGATGGTCCCTGCTCTCCAGATGAAGCTGGGAGGAGCTGCGCTCCCTTGTCCCAAGTGTTGTCATGCAAGGATGGATGGATGGTGGACATCTGGGAGAGTGAGGGCATCCACTGCACGTGGTTCTGTGGGGACACACAGCTTGGAGCAGCAGGCAAGGGCTGGACAAGGCTGTCCTGGCCATGTGCCAGCTCTCAGCAGCCTCCAGGCCACAGCCATGGATGGTTCCATCTGCTGGCTCCCTGCCCACCCTGCTGCATGGTGCAGCCCTGGGCAGGGCAGAGCTGGGAACACTGCCTGGATGTCTCCACTGATGGGCTCTTGCTCTCCTTCCTTTAGCAGCAGGAGGGATCAGCAGGAGGAGGAGAAAGGGGCTGCCCTGGCCCTCTGCTCTGTGCTGGAGCCTGGAAACTGCCCAGGCTGCCAGAGATCAACTTCCACATGGGATGGTTTAAAATATTCCCCTCAAATGATGCACCCGCTATTGATCACACAGAACTGCAACTGGAAGATTTCATTCAGTTTGCACAGAAGGACTCAAGTAAATGCTCTGCTGTCTGCAGCAATGTAATTTTAGAAAGGAGCTTAAAGCACCTGAGCTCTTGTGAACTGTGCTAGGTTCTTTGTCCTTGATCAGAATGGTAATGCTCCACACTTGAAACGAACCATTGTCAAGGTGCACTGACTTGTTAATATTCCCAGACACTGGCAATGAGAAGAGGAGCACTGTAAATATCACTTTTTCCTGCCTTTGTGGCTCCAATTCAGACAGGCTAGAAGGGAATAAAGTCTTTAAAAGAAGCAGAGATATGAGGGTTATGTGAGCTGGGGACCTCAAAAACTCCAGGCTTGTGTTTTTATGCAGCCACTCAAGCCAGTGCCAGAGGAATACAAAATGCTGACACTCTGATTTCCTGTCATTTCTTACCCCTTGTGCATTTTATATGAGGGGCTTTGATAACAAGAAGACAGAGACTCTGGCAAGAAGGTGGAGAATTGATGTATGAATATGGCTTTCCCTTGAGAAAGGAAAAATGATGGTTGCCCGTGGCAAGCAATCAGGAAGATGCATCTGGTACAGTATTAGGAGACAGGTACACTGCACAGAGTGAGACAGGGTATCTGTGAGACTTTGAATAAGATGCAGAAGCCAATGATGGGTGGAGCAGTTGCAGAGGGAGACCTTCATGGGAGCATTTTGCACAATATTGCGTGTGGAGATGAGGGGAAAAGAGAAACAGGATTGTTTTTCCTTTAGATCCAAGGTTTCTGGGTTCCTTTTGGTCTTCCCAGCTGGAGGCCTACTGAAACCTCTGTGTCTGAACATGGAGAGATTGTCACTGAAATGCTGCACCTTTTAAGCAGCCTCATACTTATATAGCACAGACATAGCAGACTTTGAGAATGGCCACAGTAACTACACAAGATACAAAGAGTTTTTAAATCCCAGTAGTCCAGTGGATAACAATACTGGAGGCAGGTTCATTCTGTAATTTGTATTCAAAGCCTGAACACTAAAAGAGAGACCATTTCTAGCACCTGAAATTCAGAACAGGTCTGCTATTCACTGCTGGAAGTTAACAAATAGATGTGATCTCTTATCAGTTTAATATGTGAAATAGCACACTTGAAGGTTTCATTTTCTCCAAATAATACAAAGCAATCTATGGGAGGAAGAGCAAATTTCAAAAATGATTAAGAAAAGATTGTTTGCTCTTTATTATAACTCAGGAATTAGTGAAAAACACATGAAATTATTAATCACAATAAATGAGACCAATAACATCTGCACACAACGTATAATTAAACTGTACACCTCCTTGCCACAGGATGTTTTGGATAGAAGCAAGAATGGGCAGCAGAAGCAATTAAACAGAATCAGTAAAAAAGGTCTCTCATGGGCCATTAAGCTCTGGGAAGCAGGAACAGCCTCCAGAAGACTGAACTAGTGACCAGGGGAGGAGCTTGCTATGCTTATCCCATTTCTCATGCTTTTTTCCTACACACCTTTCACTGTTCAGCCTCAGAGACAGGATGCTGAGCTAAATGAACCTTTGGTGTGACCCCGTGTGGCTATTCTCATAAATTATCCAAGGCACAGTTTATGCATGCTAGGGATGAAATTCACATTCATGCAGAGCACGGGCTCACAGCACTGCAAATTCTGCTGGGTATTTACAGGGAGAATTTAAGCAGAACCTAAGTGGCTGAGTTCATGCAGTCATGTGATCTCATTTCTCCCTATCTGAAATTGCACACTGCCTCTTCTGTGGCTGCTTTTTGGCCTGGGTGCAATTTTATATGCAATTAGTCAAACATCCTCTCCTGCCATATCTGCCCTGTTGTGAACAATTAGCGCTGCGTAAGGGAATACATTCCAAAGCTCGGATCCCGGGGATTCCTGTCAATTTACATTGACAGTGTGCTTACAAGGAAGGAACTGACAGTCCAGCTGGAATTAAGTGCTAGCAGCCACAGAGGCAGCCACACACCAGCCCACAGATGGTCCAATTCTTGCTCACATTTTCAGCTTTGCCCACCTGGAACATCCTTTTGTTTTTATATACATTGTGCAAGATACTGAACATGTTTGAATGTCCAGAAATGCATTTCTTAATGTTTCAGCCACAAACAGAATGAGGGGATATTTTAATGTGCAGCCCATGGGAAGAAGATGGTAAGGTCATTAGTTACATACAGGACATTTTCCTCTTGCCAGAGAAGAGGGGACCAGCTGTTAGGAGGCTGACCTGATGCAGTTCCCAGGATGGCCAAGTTGCCTGAATGCCAGCTCCATGGAAAGAAGTGACAACCTGACTTAGCAAGAGAGATCAATTTACTCTTAACAGTAGTTCTCAAAAAAAAAAATCATGCTTTGTGGTGATGAGTTTCTCTGCACATTAAAGCCTGCTCATGAGTCGCTGGTGTCTTACAAACCCCCGTAGAAGTTACTTATGGGGGAAAAAAAAAATAAAAAAAGTCAGCAAAATGTCTCCCAAGTCTGCCCTAATTCAGAATGAAATTTTCTGGAGGAGAGCAAGGAGAGGTCATTTTTATAGTGACCAGAACTCATGTGTTGGAAAAGCTATCAGATGCTGTCTTTTTTTAGCTTTGTAAAGACATTTAGCTGTGTTCTGGAAGTAATTGGCTTTTAGTACCCTAGCTAATCAGATCCCTTCTTGGTTTATCCTGGACTAATTAACTCTCATCTCTTCAAATTATTCCCAGTGCAGCTGATCACCTGAAGACCTCTCATCCCCGTGCAGCAGCTGCTGTCCATCGCTGATAAGGTGAGACATTCTTTATCACAAGCTGTCTTGCCAAGCAAAAATAGAACAAAATGCTAAGCAGTGCCAGAATAATGTACCAAATAGCAGCCTCTTCTCTAGCTGCAAATTTTTCCTCTCTGGGGAACGCTGCCTACAGTTCTGGATGCTGTTTTTCTATTATATGGGTTGTAACATGTTACCAGGAAACAAGACTCCATGCACAGGGGACAGCTCAGCTTGATCGAGTGTCTTTGCCCTTCTGTGCCTGATGATCTTTGTGTGGTAAAGGACTGCAGCCCTACATGGGTTATAGGGTGAGGTGTGCAACACCATTTTCCAAGCATGAGCAGCATTCCTGGGCTACACATCATGTGCTCCTCTGCACCTCTTGGACAAGGGTGTGGATACAAAGAATGGGTAAATTGTTGAGGCTGTGAGAGGAAGACAAAGCCACACACCAATATTAAAGTTCAGAATTTGTTGCTTTGGAGACCTTTACAAATGCCATGCACAAGAAAACATCAGTTATTTAATGCTAAGAGATGGATTGAAGTGGGATATTCTTTGGAAAAGAGAGAGCTGAGATCATTGAAAGAGTTTGGGTTAAACATGCTCAGGAATGTCATCCCCGGGGGGTTGTATTTCCAGTGCCATAGCTGTGAGTCTATCACCAGAAATTCCCTGAAAACACTCAAAAGTGTCACAGAGAAGCTATGGAAGCCCACTGTTCAGGAGCTTTTGCTCATGTTTCTCTCTCTGGTGCTAAAAGAGAAGATGCAACCTGTCTGTGTTACTACTTGCCCCTGAATTCCAGCCCTGAGGCTCAATGTCATGTAAGGGAAGGTGGCACCAAAACTCGCTGAAGCTGTTTGCTTGTCAAAGCAGTCCCAGGTGGTGACTCAGTTGCTCTTTCCACCCAGATGGCCACAGAGAATCCCTTGTTATCTTTCCACAAGACCTATTCTGATTTTTTACATGCCCAGCACTCAAGTAGTCAACATTGGCATCTCCAGAATGGAACCCTGTGAAAGCCTTGACACTGAACCCAAACTTTCAGAAGGGCCCTTCCTATGCAAGCCACCCAAAATGCAGATCTGAACAGCTGCTGCAATCAGTGGTGTCTGAAATCCATCTCTGGATCCAAGCATTGAAGCACGGCCTGCGAATCTGTGCCTTATTAACCTTCCAGATGGCAAGCTGAGGAGACATCCCCTGAAAGATGGATGTACAGTGAAATTTTAATTAATGGTCAATGACCTTTAGGAGTGAGACATAGTGGTCTGTGTGCTATTCAAGACATCATAGATATCCTAGGAAACTGATGAAATGATGAAAAGTCCTTTTTTTTTGCAGTGGGACATTTTTCTAATAAGATTTCACCCATCTAATTCATATTGGAAATGCTGTTTATCTGCTTTTCTCTCAAGGATTTTAACACCTTCTCAGACCTTCAGCAGACCACAACAAGATGACTGGATGGTCCCCCAATGTAGATTTATCAGTATCCAAATCCATCCTCTAGCTTTACTTGTCCCAGGACATCAATGAGGAGTTAATCCACTAAGCGTGTCTTCTCAAATTCTATTCCCTCACTCTATCCAAACATTCCTCTTACTCCATGTCTTCCAGAAGTGTCAGCCACAGTGTCTGAAGTTTCTCAAGGTCAGTGATCCTTTTTCTTAGGCTTTTGCCTATAGAGAGCATGAGGAAAGCATTGAGAGTGCATCAGTGGGCTGCGCAGCAGGTCTGGTGATCAACATGGAAGGCAGAGGAGAGGATTTCTGCCAAGGAGCCTGATCCCACCCGCTGAGCAGCCCCAGGGAGGCAGGAGCACTTTGAAGTGTTTGGTTTGCAGGGAACTGCTCTGCTGGTGTAATCTGCCCTGCCTGCTGCTACACCTCCCTTGAAGAGGCAGCCACAAGTCATTGATAGTATTAAGTACATGAATCCTCTTGGCTGCAATTTTTCTGGATAAAGCAGACATAATTTGCACAATGCCATCTAGAAAGGATGCAAATTCATCTGTATGTTCAGATTACATCCAGCTACTTGGAAATTGCAGTGTGAAAGCTGGAGTTTGGGATTGTTACTGGATCCCTAGTGCAATAACTAGCTTGAAGAAACTCTATGGATAAGATTTCCTCTGTCATTTAGTCATACTCACCAACCTTTGCCCAGAGAGACTTGATCTGTGGTAGGGGTTGGGGGATATTTAGATAACTGTCTGCTCAGCTTCTGAATTGTTATGCCTCAGCATGACCAGTTCAGCTGAACAGTTCCCCTGATGTTAAGGGATTCAACTAAAGAAAACTAAAACTCGTTTTAGAAAGGCAGAGTAAAATATATTATCACTAGATTTTTCCACAATGAAAAGGAATTGATAACGTGCAAGCTCACCCAGTTATCTTTCTATTGCAATGGTTGCAGCAAACAACGTTCCTGTTATAAAAAGAAATCCATGTCATTATACCACTGTGGCATTCCCTGTTTGCTGTATTTAAATATAAAATAGTTGTTTTGTGCCATATAATTCAGCCATACAGATTTTGAAAGTCAGTTAATGGTCTGAGTACTGAGCTACTCAAATTCCTGCAACACAGAAGACCATTAATGTTTACAGTGAATATCCTCACAGCAGTGGGAGCAGTGATACACCCCACAAGAAACTGCTTGTTTTACTTATCTCTCCGTCCAGCAAATCTGCAGGGCATTATCTAGAAGACCAAAATCTTGGCACTATGAGAACTTGGAAATCTTGGCAGCATGAGAACTTCACTATTTAATGCAAACAGAATACTAAAGATGAAGAGGGAAAATGTTAAAATTTTTCATGATGCCTAATCACCCCCTCTGGATTTAAAATTTGGACATCCTGTCCAAGATGCCTAGAAAACACCTTATTCCCCTCAACTGGATGAGATTGTTGAGGTGTATATGAAGTAACCTTTTCACTCTTTGTTCTGGGATTAGCAGTAGAATATGGGCCAGTGTTTTCAGAAGTTATTTGAATAAGGCTTAGTGAACTGCACATGGAGAGCAGCATCCTTTTGTACCTGGATGTGAGTTATGATTGCTTTTTGATGTGTTTTCTGCTTCGGGCTTTTTAGTGCTGCTGGATATGAAGGCTTGCAAGTTCCAAACAAATGCTTATTTAAATCAAATGCAGAACTACATCTGTGTTTTGTTTAGTTTAGGGGCTTGGGTTGGGATTTTTTGCTATTATGTGTTTTAGCCAGTGGGGAGAGGGTAAAGAGAGAGAACCAGCAGCTTGCTGGCTTCTCACTCAAAAGGAGTGTATATCTGACTGCTTTGCAGAGGGTGATATATCCATTTTGCTATCATAGATCAGATTCTTCAGTGACTGCATAATGTAAACCCAAATATTGCCACAAAAGGATGCTTTTTCCATAGCTTTTGAGTTTTCAGCATGAAACTTACCATTTCACAATTGAGTATGTTAATTTTTGTCTAAGACACTAAAGAACTTTCAGATTTATCTCAAGACTTTGGTATTTGTAGAAGAAAACGAGTGCGGCAACGTAATGTCAGAGCTGGTATCTTTCAAGCATGTTTCTCTGTTGTTTTCTTCAGAAACTGGTGGATCATTTCTATGAAAATAAGCACATAATCATTTCTAACACAGTTTCCTTCTCATCAGAGTCAGACTTTATAGAGAGCAAGAAATTTATGCAAGACATAGGCATAAACACTATAATGCGATTCGGTTTTAACTGATTTCCTCCTTTTGCAGTTAGAATGGGATTGAAGATTATTTCTCCCACAAAGACTGTAGACTGGTCAAGAATTTCTTCTGTTGTGCATAAAAACCTTTTATTTTACTGGTGTTGATGCACAGCCATTAAGTTTCCAATGTGTAATTCTAGGCAATTGAGCATGGTGTGAAGCACTTTACATGGAAGTGCTCACTCTGGAATTCTCTGAGCAGGCAGTGGACTCTCAGACTTCCTCAGTGTCTGCAATGGCAATGCCCACCCTGGCTGTGCTTTTCACAGCTGGAGTCTTCCCTCAGATCCTTGAAGAAGTTAATCCATCATCACAGGAAAGCAATAGGAAATTAGTTATTGCAGTCTCTGGTAAACAAAGCTGGAGGCAAACGTTTGGGGAGCTGGCAGGGCCAGTCTAAACACCATGAGAATTCAGCCAGGGGAGACTCAGTCTCAGGGCATTAAGCAGTTTAGCTCCTCAGAGTGCAGCAACATTTCTATTTTAGAATTATTGACAACAATTGCACCTGAATACCAAGTAATAAGTGCTTGAAATTACTCCAGAATGATGATCACAGATGGATGTGCGATGTAACAGCCAGAGGTGATAAAGATATTGCAGAGGCTGAAAAGAAAGTGGCTCAGACCAGAAGTTCTAGGATGCTCGTTTGCTCTGCTAGTGGAAAGTACAGAAGCCCCTTTGCAATTCTCCTTTTCCAAAGCCATCCAAGATGTTGCTTGGCCAGAGCTGAAGTGAAAGTAGTGCTGGTATGAATTAGAAGCACTTTGGACAACAGTTAGGAAAAATTTTAAGGCTATGAACATCTTTTCCTAAAAGAACCAAAGTAGAAGCCCAATTCAGCAGCAGCTAAAGCCTCGTTGTCATACAGTTGGAATTGCAGATCTGTGGGCAATGTTAAATGAAGGTATCACTCCTCAATATTTTTAACAGTATAGTGCAAGAATGACGATGATGAGATAAGAGGTAGATATGGGTGACAGTACAGGAACTAAATCTGCTCTAATCTACTTGAGTGTAAATCCACTTACTTCAGCTGCATAGCTCCTGGGAGTGATTCCAGGGTGAGAAAACAGAATTTCACCCCACTGTACTCTTTTGTTGTCGTGTCTTTTTCTTTACTATTTTGTACCTTGTAGTCATAGCAGATAAGGTGAA
Organism: Toxostoma redivivum; assembly: GCA_013397375.1. Taxonomy (NCBI): domain Eukaryota; kingdom Metazoa; phylum Chordata; class Aves; order Passeriformes; family Mimidae; genus Toxostoma; species Toxostoma redivivum. Next base: position 482,245 of record VXBI01000068.1, on the reverse strand, counting down.
ACTGTAAATTGTATATTCTCAGAATTGTGTATTCCCAAGGACTTTCCTGTTTCTAAAGCTGGAATGTGATCAAGAATAGGAGGTACAGTCGAGATAACCCGTGCTAGTACGGAACAGGAGCAAACAGAGCGCTGAAAGATTTCAATAATGATCCTCTAACTGCTGGGGCCAAAGGCAAATCCCCATGAATTACAAAGGACTTGTGATCTCGGTTTCCAGCAGGTGCCTAAAGCTTCTGTGGCAATCCTGCCTTTGCTTGGATAGCAGTGAGAATAAACAGACTTGTGAAGGGACCAGGAAAAGAAAGCCTCTTTCTACCAGGATTATTAAACTGTTCCTCCTATTGTGCACGCTGGTCTTAGATGTAGAAACAACACACTGCAGGTTTTGTCTGGCCCCAGAAGCAATGGCTGGGATGTTTGCAGCTCTGCCACAGCCAAGGGCTGCTGAAGGGAGCAAAGAGTTGGGATGCCTGGGATGGGAGGAGGACACGGATGCAACATCAGTCTCCCTCCTCACAGAGCAATTTGTCAGATAATGGAAATCATGCTTTGGGATGTATTCTAAATGGCCCATAAATTCTTACGAATCAAATTGCCTTAGTCAGCACTACAGCTTGTTGGCATTAAATTACCATGGTATATAATCCAGAAGGTAAAACCTCTAAATCTTTTGAAAGGTTTGTTCTTCTGACTAGTAATTTAACAATCTTGTAAGAAGCTGAGATATAAGAGCTTTCTGGCAGAGAAATAGAGAAGAGGCAATGAAAAAAGTGTCATGTACTCATCTGAATCAATTGTAGTGTCTAACTTACATTTCTAATGAATTATTAAAGGTGAGATGATTTCTTTCATTTTCCTTTAAACTAAACTGGGATCAGACACTGTGATTAAATCTGTATTGAGCCTTGCTCCCTTACATGCATTTTTTCTTGGTGTGTGTGAGATATCCAGGGTTTTTTTGGCAAGATAAAATATATATCTAATCAGGATTTTAATGTACTGCATATGCTTTGTTGCATTTGTTTTTTTGTGTCCTGTCCATGCTTATGGAGATGACTGAATGATTATCAGTATTTGATGAATGTCTTCATTTCAGTGCTCCTTTACATGTCTCTTGGGCTTTGCTCTGTTTGGGTTTCCCACTGTTTTTGCAAATCATAACCTAAAAGCTTAACACAAAGCCTGAAGAAATAAATAAGCATATTTCTTTGGCCTTGAATGCCTGAAGAAGCAGACAACATGAGAACTCAGTACAGGGGCTGGGTCAAGCAGTTTTTAGTTTTGCTTTTCCTATGCTGATATTTTTCCTCTGGGAATTCTGTAAATGTTGCCTAGAAACACCTGTGCCTCAGAAACATCTGAAGCACAGCAAAATAACCATTGAATCACGTACGTGGAAAAGCCCATCTGTTCCCACCAAACTAAATTTGAGGAGACAACTCCCACATATTTGTACTAATCAAAATGCTGTTTGACCATTTTTTCCTCAAAGATGTTTAACTATGTCTTGCATCACCCCTAAATTTACCAGTCAACCTTAAAAATTTAATCAGTGCAGTGCATTAATATAACATTCTGTTCATTCCTGAATAGGTATAAGTAAAGGTTTTAATTACTAAAATTATGCAGTTACAAAAATGATTTAATGAAATTATTCTTCCCATTTGCATTCAGGGAATGTCTGTATGATGAGGCGTGGTAAATGGCACTGAACTGTGGTGGAATAATTCCCTGTGTGCTGTAACTCTGCCTGGGGCTGAGCACCTCAATGGTTTCAGATCCCAGCAAAATCAAACCACGGGGAAGTGCTCTGAGTGCATTGTAAGGAGGGCTAAACATAATGTATGGCTTTTGAAATCACTCTCCTTTCAGTTTTATTGATGGACTTAAGATCTTGGCGTGGATAAAATGACTTCACGGTCATAATCCAAAGGGAAATGTCTCTGCTTTCAGTGAAGTCCTTTCTGTAACATCTTTAGCCAAGACTGGTGCAGAACACGTGCCTTGCAGGAGAAGGGTTCTGGATGATGCTTTAATTAATGCACAGCCTCTCTAATCTGCAATGATGTCTGTTTATTTCAAAACTAATTACTTCATTATGCTTTCCTCTGCTAAAAAATCTTTGGTGCCTGAATGAGACTGCAAACTCTTTGGGGCAAAGACCACACATAACGAGATAACGTTATGTTTGCTAAATAATGCAAAAGGAAGGAAGCTTGTGAATAAAATATATGCTGAAGTTTTGTAACTCTGGTTATAGGTAAAATTTCACGATTTATCCTGCATTTGCAGTCATAAATAATCCTTTTCTTCAGATTTATAAATAAATCATCATCTGAAATACAACCTGCTACCCAGAGTCTCAAATGTTAGAAAAATAATTTCTGACTTGACTATGATGGACTGAACAAGAACTCCTGGATTCAAATCAGTTACAACAAAATTTCACGGTCCCTCTTTTCTTCATAATCTTTCTGTTAGGAAAGAGCTGCAATATCCTTCAAGATTATTCCAAAGGCATTTTTTTTCTAGCAGTCACAAGTGTAACTTTCTAATCTTAAACACCCATCCCAAACAAATCTAGTCTGGACCCTTCTTTTATAGGTAAAGCTAAGTGGTCAAGCCATGGAATGGAAATCACTGTTTGCCAGTATTTACAGTGGGCAAAAAGAAAACAGACTTTTACACATTTTTAGTGTTTTGAAAGGACTAGTTTCCCGCAGATGAAGAGAGTGATAGTGAGAAAAAAAAAAAAAAGCTGAGACGGAGCAAATGTGATGGAGAACTGTGAGCTCTTTCAAGAAGAGCTCATTAAACAGCCAAAGAGCTGTGATTGCAGTGCCAAGAAAGATGACAGCATTGCCTGAAAGCCAGATTCTGAAAAAAAAAAATGAAAGCAGTAATTAGGAATAAGCAGTGATATACAATCAATAAATAAGGGCAACATATAACGATCAGTTATAGATGAGAATTTATGAGGTGTGGGGAATGGAGGTGGGACAAAAAGACATGAGAGGGAAACCAGGCTGAGCACAAGGCAGTTTGGGCTTTTCTTTAGGGGCAGGACAGCCCAGCCTTGGGGCTGGTGGCTGCTGCCCTTATCAGCATGGAGAAATCCCTTTGGAAAAGGGGCTGCTATGAACTTCTCAATAATGAAACCAAGCCTGAAGTTTATAGCTCCAAGGAAGAGAAGGAACCACCTCTTAAGAGAGGAATGTCTGCTTCTTCCTGCCCTTTCCTGTCAGGACTGAGCAAAGCCTCTTCCACCCCAGAGCAGGCTTCTTCCTCCCTGCCCAGGAGCCCAGCAGAGCCAAGCTGCTGGCAGTGGCTGCCAAAGGTGGGCACTCAAAACCCTCCTCTCCTTGCTGCTCCAAGCTCAGCCAAGCCCTTCTCTGCCCAGCACTGCTTTCCCTTCAGAGGTGAGCTCAGAGGTGGCTTGAGCAGCTCCAGACCCCATGGGCCACCAGCTCAGGCATGGCCCTGTCACAGAACAGAATCACAGAATCGTAGAATGGTCACTAGACCACCTCGGGGTCCTGCCCCTGCTCAGCCTTCTCTCTGCCTGGAGCTGCTCAAACAAGCTCCCTTTTAATACTCTCAGTGTGAGAAATCTGAAGAACTTGCTCATACCTTAAAGAATCTTGTGAAGTGCTTAAAATGTGCTATTGAAGTGTTTTCATGAGAAAAAGCACAGTTATGAAGGGACTCCAAATGAAGGTAAGGGGAAATCCAAGTGAAAAAAAAAACTCTGAGAAATCATTGTTTGTGAGCTGAAGTTGACAAGTTCAATTTGGATACTTGAAAATCTTATTTTCACATGGAAACTAACTGAGCATTTGAACAAACCAACACAAGTAAACTGAATGTCCTGGAAACTTTGGTTTAACCAGACACTAATGAGCTTCAATAAACAAATATATTGGGGCAACTGAGGGAAATAGAGAGGTCAGGGACACATGGAAGTTCTGAGCTGATGAAGGTGTAATTAGCATTAGATTTTGAAAGCCTGTCATGTGAAGTTCTTGCCATCCCACCACCATTCATGTATTTGACATCTTGCCATTGTCCCATTCATGTATTTAATACCTGATGCTTTATTGTACCAAAAATATATTGACATTCCTACAACAAAAAAGTTAGTTTATGTTTATTTTGTGTTTTACAATTAAAAAAAATCACATATAATTAATATAGCCTTAAAACCTAGGCACAAAGAAGGGCAAAGCTTTAAATGGCACTAAACTTCATAAAATGGAATAATTAATATTATGACAATTAATCTGTTGAGGAAGACTAAACTGGCTGGATTTGCTTTTCATTAGCAAGCATGAAGAATTAGATGACTCCCATGGGGATCTGAATATCTGAAAGTCATCTTATGCATGACAAAAAAAGGCAGAATTCCTTTCTCTGTGCAGCTAGGCTGGGTTTCAGCCATTGCTCTGGGGAGCTGCTGTCCCTGGAGGATGCAGTAGACCTTGTACAGAGAAGGCAGGACATGAAGAAAAGAGGAGAGCAGCCCCATTTCAGAGATCTTTCCAATCCATGCTGTTGCCACTTGCAAAAAGTATTCCTGGCAGGCTGCTGCTCTCTCCTTCTCCATACTGTGGAGGTTTGCTCTCACTCCCATGTTTTCTGCTCCTAAACAGATACCACAGGGTAATACCCCATTCCAACAATTTCCTTTTTCCTCACCCTCTTCTCCCACCTTCTGTTGCTCCACACCCACAGCCTTGCCTCTATGGACCAGAGAGGGCAGGGACATCCACCAAAGTCACAACTCCATGCACAGCCTTCAGGGCTGGATGGACTTCCCTGGCCTGCTTGCACCCCTCCTTTTTGGAACTGCTGATATAATTTTTTTTTTAATTTTTGTTTGTTTGGGGTTTTGTTTTCTTTAGAGTTTCTTTTGCTAAAGGAGAATTGCTAATCGAACCTAATCTAGTCTAGTCTTCAATTCAAGCTAATCCTCTTGTTGCTATGAATTTCAGGGTGGCAACAGCAAGCAGGAATGGTGAGCATGTATTTTCCTGACAGCTTTAGATTTGTTATTATCTCACCTGATAAGAGCTGACAGATATTAAACTACAAAAATGCATCAGCAAAAAGGAAGAAAAGGATCACATGCAGGGAGAAACCTGAACAAACCTGAACTGTTGCCTGTACTGAGAGCCAGATGAACAGCTGATACAATTGGCACAACTCAGTGGTAATGTGGCTACAGCAGAAGAGGGTTATTTTTGTGTCTGTGTGAAAAAGGTAGAAAATAAACATGGAAATTGAAGATGAGAACAGCTCAAATCCAAATCTCTGCATCTTCAAGGTCTGCTCATATCGAATTCTATCTAAGATCCTTCTTTCTGCTCCCCTTCTGGCTGCACTAATTCACACTGTATGGCTGTTGCTTCACACTGTGGACTTTTGGAACAGTTCTGGAGCCTGATACTGTGGTTTTTAGTATGTGCATCAGAACAGATGCCAGAGGAAGTTACAAAAATTCTAGTGTAACACTGACAGAACTATCCTCTAGCAGCTTTTCCATGGTTTTTCTATGAAATGAAGTTAATGCAAATTGCTGCATGCCTACCAAGAAACATAAAAATGTGTAGACATGGGATATATAAGATGCATGTAAATTAATTCTTAATTCTCTGAATTCATATTTGACCATATGTTATGAAGCTAAGGTTTTGCATGGCATTTAGGTAGGACTCAATATAAAAAATCTCAACATCTTAGGAAGTCATTATGCAGTGCTATAAAATTGTGACATTTTAACTTTTACTGTTATTCTACCTTCAGGATTGTAAAGGTCCAGATATTTGCACTGGAAGGGTTCTCAACCAGCTGCTCTATTTTTGTCACAGCTTTTCAAAGAATATGTTTGAACACATCTGCTTCAGCTCTTTCATTCTCTTCTCTCATGGGGATTTTGCTGCTATTCCTTATTCTTCTTTCCTTGTGTCCTCAAGGAATACATAAAGCTGCTCTGCACCCAAGGGAAAAGGTAGTGCACAATTTTTTACTTTTCTGCATGGCTTAGTTAAATGCTTCTAAGCAAACACACTCTGGTTACACCAACTCTGCAGACACATGAGATGCAAGGGCCAGAATCCAAGGGCTGTGGAGGCTGATTTCTTCTGCACCTAAGTAGAAAGCTCAGCTTCTCTGTTTTGGACAAAGGAAGGCACATCCCTTCTGGTTTGAAAGACATTTTGCTTATCAGAAGCACAGTGAAAGCTTCTGTGAATCCAGCACACAGAGGTACAGCTCTACCAAACAAGCCACCAGGGCTGAGCCCACAGCCTGAAACACAACCACAAACTGCTGGGGATTTTTTGCTAAGAGACAGAGAAGTGCCTTTGATTTAAACTGCAGCTGGGTGGGGTCAGGAGACTGCAATTTTTGAATGTAGGTACCTTTTGGGGGAGCTGTGCCTGAGGGACTTGCTTGTAGCTGCAAGTTCAGGCAGTGGTGGGAAGGAATTTGTGTCTTGCTGTCCCTGTGCAGTTCCCTGTGCCTGGGACTGTGCTACCCACCCCAAAGGCACCATGGCACTCAGACTGATGTGCCAGAAAGTGGAATTTGGGAACTTTTCTGCGGGTAAATAGATAGGGCTGAGCACCTTAATTTAAACAGACCAGTGAGTAATGAATTTATAAGCTGGAGGTGATACTGAGGGGTCCTCCTATGCAGAATTTAAGGATCATAAGACAAAGGAAATGAATGTGCCAGGTGTGCTGTGGGCATAGGGAAATTCATCATGAGTTTATACTTAAGGGTGATGAATACCACTCAGGGCTTAGAATGGTGCTGCAAATCAAACACAACATATTGCATTTTGTGTTTTTGAGCCTCTTCAGGTCTGAGGAGACGAAATGAAAAGCACTCATAACCACGTTAAATTGTTTCAGCTCCTGGAACAGTTTAGTTTATATTCTTCTGCTGGAAATTACTGTTTACTGGAAAGCAAGGGCCAAATCACAGGACTAGTGGCAAGTTCAATTTGGCTGTAATCAGAAGAGTACAAAAATGTCCATGTGTTCAGCTGAAGAATTGGCCTCCCAGTAAGTGTGATTTGGTCCAGTTCTCCAATTAGCCAGGTATCCTTTATTTCTGTGATGTCCTCTAAACTATATGATGCAAATAATAAAAAAAAAAAGGGTGGTTTTCTGTTAACTAAAACTTTTCATTAGTTATGTAGGTCAGTAGGAAACAAAAAAGTAGTTCAAACTCCATCCTCCCCACACTGCCAGTCTTTCTAATGAAATGTAATTAGCACTAATTGGTAAAACTACACTGATGGCTGGTTATTAATGTTTGTGTATTGGTCCCAGATGTGGGTTTATGGCTGTCAGTACTAATGGCTCAGTGAAGGAAAAAGAATTCTCCTTTCATATTCCTGTCATTTTCTTCAGGGTGCCCCCTGCTCCCTTCAAACAAGAGTGATTATGTTTAGGGAAGAGAAAGGTTCTTCTTAAATCCTGACTTTGTGAGAAAATGAATGCCTTCAGCTCTCCCTTGAATTGGGTAGGATTTGAAAGGAGCCAGCCCTATTTAGCACCTGCAGAATCAGGACTCTACAATTTTAGGGCTGCTTTTCTTGAGCCATCATAACTGTTAGTGGTTCAGAATTCATCAAAATAATTACCCTCCTAATGGCTTACCTGTTTTTGAAAGCACAATTATGAGGGAAGCCTCTCTTATAAGCCATCACCTTAAAAGTATTCTGTTGCTTAGAATAATTGTTTTCCTGCAATCCCTGCAATTACTGCGTGTCCAGCAATCACCCTCTTCAGGCTGAGGTAGGTGAGAGAGCTGGCTTTTTTAGACAGGAATGGAGGGAAATTATGAAATCAAGCTTTCCAGTGCAAATCTGCCCAGAGACGTGTAGGGGGCCAGTCTCCTGCAGAATCAAGCAAAGGCAATGTCATGATGAAGAGGAGGGTCTCCAGGAGAGCCCTTCTGTGGACCAGAGCACACTTGGGAATACATTGGAAAGCACTCAGGAGCTCATTAATTCCTGAATATTAACAGTCAGACATCACCACTAACATCTAAGAAGATAAAGACTTCTTTGCAGAGCATCTATTTATTCTTATGTGGTTTAATAATGGGCACCTCCCCAGGTCACCCATGCACATCTTATTTTTGTGAAATATCAGCTCACTGCTATTTCTAAGTTCAAAGGGAAACACGTACTCCAAGTATGAAGGAAGTGACTAGATGCCTTATCTGATATATAAGGGAGTTCAACAAATGAGTTTTTACTGGAAAATGCTTGAAAGCTTGAGCCTGTTAAGAATACAAGTAATATGGAATATCTCAGGCTATTATCTTTCATAAGGACACAACAAGGTCATTACAAATCTGAGCCCTGAATAATTTTGTGCCTACCAAGGCATTCAGAACTCCCTTTAGCAACTCCCTGTATTTTGTTAGATGATGCTTGAGCTCTTTTTCTTCCTTTTGTGTGCAGAATTGTGTTTACACCAATAAATACCTGTGAGCTCGAGGCAACAGCTCTTCCTCGTGGCTGATGAAATGGGAAGCTGGTCTGTGGCCAGGAGGTCTGGAGGATGTTTTACAACAATATGTACTTACAGTCTGGATTGATGTTCTGCAGCCAAATCTCAATGCCAGTCATTGCCATTTTATATTTTAAAATAATTAATTGCTGACTTCTGTGTTAAGCTGTTCTTTTCCCTATGGACTGACCATCCCTTTAATCATTCAGCTGCCACTAACATGCCCTGGATTCTTTTTTTTACAGTCCCACACTGCCACAGATAAATTCTCTCTTCACCCTCAGCTACAACCCTCACCACTTTCTTTTCACTCTTTCTGGAGTCAAATTTTAAGGATGAAACTTACCTACCCAACAGGCACATCACCAGGACAGTTCCTCCTTTTTGAGCATGTAAAATATGGAGAAGGAGTAACTTAATGTCATAATTAAAACCCCCAAACACTTAATCCAATACCCAATATTTTGGGTTACATTTTGCCAGCAAATTAAAGATGCCCATGACTATTCATACATGCACTGAGGCCAACCAGAGTGCTAGGTACCCAAGAATTTGGACAGCAAGCCTCCTTGCTAGCTGACTCTTACCACAGTGTTCTGGTTTTGGCTGAGATAGAGCTGATTTTCTTCTTAGTGGGTGGTAAGTGCTGTGTTTTGGGTTCAGTACGAGAACAGTGTCGATGACACACGATGTTTGAGCTGTTGCTGAGCAGTACTTACCCTAAACCAAGTTCTGCTTCCCATGCTCTGCCAGCGAGGAGCTGCACAAGAAGTCTGGAGGGAGCACAGCCAGGACAGCTGACCTGAACTGGCCAAAGGGATATTCCACACCACAGAGTCATGCTCAGGACATAAACTGGGGGGAATTGCCCAGGAGGGATCAATCATTGCTGAGCATCAGTCAGAGGCTGGTGAGCAACTGTGTTGTGCATCACTTGCTTCTCCTGGGGTTTATTCCTCTCTCTCACTCTCTATCTTGTTAATTCTAATTATTATTATCATTAGTATTCTTACTATTTTTTACTTTGTTTCAATTATTAAACTGTTCTTATCTCAATTATTAAACTGTTCTGATCTCAGCCCATGAGTCTCTTCTATTTTTTCCCCAGTTCTCCTCCCCTTTCTTTCAGGATGGTGGAGGACTGGGTGAGCTCATTCATTCCCTAGCTCTTTTCTTTTGAGTGAATGAATTTGGTCCCTTTGAAACAATACCTGTTGGCAGTTCTAGAAATAATTTAGTCCAGACACCTTCCCAATGAGCAGTGTGAATGAGACTACAGCAGATTTGGCTGCTCCTGTCCCACTTTTGTCCTGGTTTTTGAGCATTCTCAAACACTTTCCTGTGCCATGGCAGCAGCTGTGCAATACAGGTTCACATTGCAAGGGCATCACTTGGACTGGTGATGCCACAAATTCTCACAGTGCCTTGGATCCTTTAAAGATAATTCCTACTTCTTGACACAGAGAGAAAATTGTATTGTATCCAGGACACAGGACCAAATGCTATGTAGGGTGGGCATGGCCTTCATATTCCTAGTACAGGGCAGAGTCAGTGTTGCTGCTCTTGTCACTTGGCTTGGAGTGAGGAGCCACTTTTTGGGTTGGATGCCTTTAACTGAATTTTCCAATCTAGCTTTTTATGCAGTACAGACCTCAGAATAAGATAATCAACTAAAAGAGGGCACACAGGAAGACAAAAATAAGAGAATGAAGCAGATGAATGTATATGGCAAAACAAAATCCTGCAAGTGCAGGACTTATACACACAATTGTTTATTCATGAAGGTAATTACAAAACCCCAGGAGAAGATGAGCTGGAATGCCATAGCCAGCCAGAATCTGGCTGGGATGCCCACCCTGCACTTGCTAGAAGCAGCCAGGAGCTGACTGTGTGCACCAGCTGGAGCAGAGCTGAAGCCTCTCCCTGCAAGGAGAGCAGAGCTGGCCAGGAACACCTCTCACCACGTGGCAGCACCCACAACCTGCCACGAGGGAGAAAGGATCTCCCCTGCTCCCACCACCACTTTGATGTTCCTAGGCCCAAACAACGAGAACCTGAGTCTGGAGGGTGCAGATGAGCACTGGCTCTTTTCACCTTTACTCTGAGGGGTGGCATTTTTAGCTGCAGAAGCAGTGCAGAGAGATGGAAGCAGCTTTATGAGTTCATATGAAGCAAAAAAAAAAAAAAAGTCACATAATCTCTCAGACTTGTTTCCAGCCTGTCTGCACCAGCACCATGGAGGGTTTACCCCCACTGGAGGCAACTCAGGGTTAGTGCCCACAGGTTTGAGGCTCATCTGTAACTTGCTTTAAAAAAATAGTGGAGGAGCAGCCAAATGCAGGGAGCCACAGAAATCATCATGTCTGGTTGGGATAAACAGGGCACAAATCCTCCTGTATTCTAGTCTGTGCTGTGTAACAGCAGCTCAGAGCCTCAGGTCCAGCCTGCTGATCACTGCTCTGGCCCTCCTTCAGCTCAGGAGGATGCACTAAAATTGATTTCAGATGTCAGATTTGGTCACAGAGCGGTTGTAGCCCTTCAGGCAATCCATCCATCCCTTCCAGAAACAAAGTCCGAGCCAAAGCGAAGCAGCTCCTTCCCCTCTGCCTCTCTGTGGTTGGGGGTGCCTCAGGCTCCATCCTCCTCCACCTTTTGCTGCTCCTCACTCATTCCAGGCTTTCCGGGGCTGCAGGAGCCCTTCCCTGCTCTTGGCTGACACGGATTCCTGCTAAACTCCTTCAGCCACTGGGGGAGCCAGCCCCCCCAGCCCCTTCAGCCACTGCCACCACTTTGCACATACGTGCCCTGCTCAGCAAGATCATTAAGATCTTGAAGAGCTGCTGCACAAGAAAACCTTGGTTTCCTGGTGCTCTTTGGAGCAGTGGTGCTGACAGGGCTGGTCGACAGGTGCCTGGAGCACTCAGTAGTGCTTCCTCAGGCTGAATAGTGTCTGAGGTGCAGCTGCACACGTGGGGATAGGAGTAAATGGCAGAAACAAGGGTTAAATAGTACCTATCAACGCTGACAACATTTCATTTGCCTCCTCCTCCTCAAAAGTATCTGGGTGCTCCATCTACACTGAAGGTAGACATTGCATCCAGCACTTTGCATTTTAATTGATGGAGAACACGAATAGCGTCAGATTGTTCGGGACATTATCTTTTGCAATTTTGATTTCAAAAATGAAAGCTACCAAACCAGTAACATAAAGATCTTTTCATTACAGGTAACAGGAATTGCTGCATTATTGCTCTGTCCTGCCACTTGTAGTAGTCAATGGCTTATTGCCTCTGAAGAGCATCTTTATCGTGTACCTGTGCCTGTGCTGTATTTGCATGGCTTATGAGGGCTGTTACTGACCTGAACTCATTCTTCAGGCTGGCTGGGGACATGAAAACTGACCTGATCAGGAAATGATGCTTGGTGAAAATGCTCTACAGTTTCCATATTTTCCTGTTTAAAAGGAGCAGCAAAGGTATTTCAGAGGGAATACATTCTCTTAGCTGAAAATTGGCCACATACTTCTCCATTCTTAGCAGAATACCTGCATTTCACTGTAAGATGCTCATTTTCTCTAGGGGAGATAAAGAACTATGCTTCTTATTGAACTGATGGCCTTTGAACTGATACATGATTTGAACTAAGATCTCTCCTGAAGAGCCTTAAGTTTTAACTTGGAGGAGACAGCATCAGGTAGCTGAGACACTTGAAAAGAACTTCAGCTGTACCAGTATGTACTATTAGCTTCAAAACATCAGGATGTGCTATGTCCACATGCTGTTAATATTATCCCATGTATCTTTAGGTCTGTGTTTGTACTGAGCACAGGTATGTTTCATTACAAATGTGTCTTCCTTTGTCCCTTGGTTTTGTTCCTTTTGCTGTGTCCCAGGAGTGTGGCAAACACCTTAACCTGCTCAGCTAGAGGACGCCCTCTACTACCCCTGAGCAAGGGAAGAGATGCAATGTCCAGCTGTGGGCAAAGGAGCAATACCCCTAATAACACATTGGGAATGGCATCAAGAAACACAGAGCTACCACGGCTGCTGGAGTCACGAGACCACGTTCTTGATTCGGTGATCCGTGGCTGTGAATTTCACAGATTCACTAAATTTAGCTGGATGCTGATTCCTAGCAGTAAACTGCTCCAGCCGGCAGGCCCAGGCGTCCTGCCTTTCCCCAATGGCAGCCGATGGGTGAGAGCGCTCAGGAGCACTCCTTCCCACTCCCCAAAACTGCGAAAGATGCAGCAGTGCCACCAGCGCTGCTAAACTGCGTCTCGTATCTAGCGTTCTGCCTACGTGACGGAGCACAGGGCATTCCAAAGATGCTCCGTCAGAGCTGCGCACCGCGAAACCCCGTTTGAGGTGAACACGAGCGGGAACTCCCGGGAGCGAAGCCTTAAGTTCGCCTTCCCCCAGCCTTGGCAGCGGGGCAGGGGTGCCCGGGCGGGACGGGCGGCGC